>LPNX010449515.1:74018-139783 GCA_001517045.1 Pseudotsuga menziesii | reverse complement strand
TATATATATATATCGATTATTATGATGGGATCCATCTTCAGCAGATGCTTCTACTCCTTCCATTTCCTGCAAAATAAAATTTAATATTTCTATACATAAATCATTTTTAAACATAATCAGTATTTTTGTTTCATGTTTTGTATGCGATTTGCGCCAATAATCTGGCCTAGTGTTTGGAAACTCACTTTCATACCACATGTAAGAACACCAAAATATCATAATAATTTTTTTTTAACATGTAATATAATTTAAAAGACCTAACTGGTTTCACATCTTAATATTTTGATTAAGATTGCTGCAATAATGATTCATATTATTCTGTTCTAGAAATTACAGTTTTCCAAGTATTATGTTAGCTTTCATTCTTTTCAGTTTTCACATGTTGTTATTTCCTTGACATAATTTATGCTTTGTGTGCTTGTTTTTTTTTTTTTTTGCATAAGGATGTTTTCATCATTCTTAATGTCTTTAAAACATTGCTTACCCTTTCTAGATTGTACACCAGGTTATAAATGTGAATAGGTCTTAACTTATCGGCTAAAACATATCCTAGTTGATTTCATGCAGGTGTTTTGTTGGAGGGCTTGGTTCATCTTGTAATCTCTAAGAGTCCTAGGTAAGGACAACAAGAGGACCCTAAATATGCTAATGCAATAATAACAACACACTAATGCATCAAACTATGCATTGTTTCTTTCTACCATACATTAGCAACTATTTAAGTAAATACATAGTGGCTTTTAAAAACTATGTAGGATCAAGGGTGGGTGAACTATAGAGCTATGGGTAAAATATTGTGAACCAAGTGGTGGTAGGAGGAGGATTTAATAGGCACCACATTAAGAGTATGATGGTGCTTTCTAGCTCGATGAGGGTTTTACCCTATTTGATCTCAAGGGTTTTGGCATTTTTTTTCATTTTCTGTTGTGTTGTGGGTTGAGGAAGAGATGAACGCTTTTTTCCCATCCATCATTTTGATTTTACACTAAACTTATCAGTATTCTTGAGTGTCCTTTTGTGTTTACTCGACCAAGCCAAGGGTGTCGACTCCTTTCAACAATTTCTTGCAGAGATAAAATTTGTTCATGTTTTCTCTTATGCTCTTTAGGGACTTGTTTTTCTTTACTATAAGTTATTTCCTTTAACATACATTAATAATTTTTTTACTGTTTATGTGTTTTTTGTCTGTCAGGCACTCTCACTCGTTCACTTAATGTCGATGCTTGGTACTGTAACATACCCAATTTTACGGAAAGTAAATTATGAAAAAATGGGGGTGAAATTTTTCCAATTTTGTTGTAACCAATTAGTGAGCAATATTAATCTAATGCCTTGGTAATAATATCATAGAAATTCTTCATTATTTACATATAAAGTCAATGATTGAAATCAAAATTATAACAAAGGGTATTCGACCATTTACACATGCAAATACCTTTCCTCCTTCAATTATATATATATGTACCTTTGATTGTAGGTTTCCATTGTTTTCATACATCATTGAACCACTAAAGTTAACATATATATAGAAATCATTTATTTTGGTCCATCCCTACATCAAAATAGATTATAAAAAAACATAAAAATAGCACAACAGAGAGACCTCATATACGTGGTTCACCCCATCCAAGAAAAAAGTTTACAATTTCGTGGTACATCCATGACCAATCTCCTTCAATGAGGATCCTGTCCCATAAACATCGACAACTCACTTACAAATAAATTAGTGATGTATGATCCAAACTATTTTGAACAATTCACTGAATTCGTGGCACATTCCCCTACCAGCTCCTTATGGAACATAACATGTTACCATCCAATTTATAGGGTTAGGACTATCTCGTGAATATGAAAATACAAACTGTGCATATATATATCAACACATTTAAATTACAATTCCTTTCCACAGACACAAAAAATTTACTCTAATGATATCAAAATCCTCAACCTTTAAGGAATGTAGAGGATGTAATTCCTATCAGATTTTAGACACATATCTGGGTTTAGATCGATACCTACATCTAAGTGTAAATCGTAGATACAAAATACTATATCTAAACATAAATTGCAGGAAATATAGAGGCACATATACAATACATATCTGAGGTAGAAGAAAATACTAGATCTAATACGAGATCTAAAGTGCAAAATGGAGACAAATGTTGTACGTTTTAATGTGTGGATCTATTAAATAAATGCATACAAAAGATGTTACATTTCACGGGTATGGATCAGTTCCAAACATTCCAAACACAGACAACGTTGGTAGTTTTTCTTCATAATTACATATCATGCATAACATCTGCATACCTAACCATGCAATCGACATATATATAGATATTTTACTAGACCTCTACTGCTATAATCAAGGTTTACCTATTGATTTAACAATAAATTCAAAACCAAGGAAGATTAGAACCTGTGATGGCCTATACAAAGTTTACCCTCAGCAATTGTTTAGCACTGTGTTTTTATAGCCACTAAATAAAAAAAATAAAACCTTCAATGGATATGGCTAAGGTTACCACTTATCAAGGGACTTAACAATGCGATTTATATCCTTCACATCTAACGTGCAAGTCGACCTATACAAATTTTACCCTCGGCAATTGTTTAGCACTTCGTTTGTATATCCACTAAATAAACAAAATAAAACCTTCAATGGATATGGCTGAGGTTACCACTTAGCAAGGGACTTAACAATGCGATTTAGATCCTTCAGATCTAACCTACGAATGGACCTATACAAGTCTACACAACAATTAAATCCATGAAATCCACAACTTAAAACCTTCGATCAATATGGGTAACGTTATCACGGAGAACTCGTCTTAACATTGTGATTTAAATATTTCGGATATAACCATTCTGAATCGGTCTCGGCTCTGTAAATATTAACAAATTGCTTAAAATTCAAAACATGGACATAGATACCATAAGCATGGTTTATTAGGGATAATGGGAAGTGTTGCACAGTTGGGAGCCCCATGTTATCGCAGACTTACAAGGTCCTAAACCCCAAGTCCTTAGATCTTAACAATCTTTGATATAGATACTCAGGGAATTAAAATGCATGCATTGTAGCTAGAGAAGTGTATATATATATATATATATATATATATATATAGAGAGAGAGAGAGAGAGAGAGAGAGAGAGAGAGAGCCTACCAAGCATAGAAATCTGGGCAACAATAGCAGGCATACAAAGGTGCAAAATGCATGCCTTCAGATCTATGCTTTAAATACAGAACAAACATTAATTATCATTGTTGGACAAAGGGATTGCATGCCAAAGTACGATATTTATCCCAGGATACAAGCTACAAAGACTATAATAACTAATACAAGGGTTGGATCTAGGACTAAAGCCATGCATGCACTAAGATCTGATTTACAGAAATTGTGTCTCAAGACAACCTACAACATTTATCAATCTTATGCCAATCTACATCTGCTAGCCATACATGGGGCATTGGCGGGTTTATGAGGAGAAGTATGTACGCAAAAGATCCAGTACCCATCGCATAAGATCTGGCAGTGATCTATAAGGAAAAACAACAAAATAAAACATATGTAGATCATTTAGGTGTAACTCATATAGATTAAGAAATTTGTTTTAGTTGGGAGACGCATACACAAATGATTTCGTATAACCCCTTCAGATCAAGTATTGATACTTTTAGCAAAATCCATCCATTAGATTGGGCGTCATAGGCTAGAATCCAAAATCAACACTAGGGTACTTATATCTACTCCATCATTGAATTCATTTAAAATCACTAAAACGGTAGGAATGTTTCTTCAATCTTTTAAGATTTTTGCATAAGGAAGACCTTGGGTTTGCATCATGGGCTGGAAAGCCAAAGTCCAAAGCTGAAGCAACTCGGATCTATTTCACTACGTATGCATCAAAGAAAACACATGCATCCAAAATCATAAAAATTCCACATCCATCCAGAACTCAAACCTTAAAACATAGATATATATTCATATCTACTTGAGTAGCAAACGGTGAAGACACATACCAAAAGAAAACACCCGATCTGGCATGGATTAATAATGGATGTGCAAACTGGATTCACCAATTTTTAATACCTACATAACACCTATAGAAAACAATGGGAGCACCTACCCATTCTTCAGTCTATAGAGAGTCGAGGTATCCATCCCTCGCTGCCCCTTTCTCCTTAATAGCATGGGGATGCTGCGACCCTCACTGAGATTTTGCCACTAAAGCTGGGATATTTCCCCCCTCATTGATTAGGGTTACTATTTCTATGTCCACCTACTCTAATGGCTCATTCCTTGGGAGAAACATATGGAGGAAGACCCGCCATAAAATCCTCAACAGATCCTCTTATATATTGAGGTAATATGATGGAATCTCTTTATATTTTTATAGTGACTATCGCATCTATTCCCTTAGCATTTAATTCTTTAGGTTTCCCTCTCTTTGGCTCTTTGAATTTTTAAGATAATTTCTTGACCCTATTTGTCGAGGCTAATATGATGGTATCCTCTTATATCATGCATAAATTATATTAGAATTTAACTAAATAGGTTATAGTATTTTTAATTGGGATAAATATGGCGAGAATAGGAATCCCTGTAGGATGCCATAGTTAAGACAATACGAATACTACGTCATCAAAAATCTCCCGCACCATTCCCTTTTCTCCCTTATGGGTTTAGTTGGCCCCTTGTTAAGTTGTGTCACTATCTAAGTTTTCGACTTAGGTAATTTAACTTGTATAAGCTGCAAGGTTTTGCTTTTGGTGGGGCCTTGGCCTTTAGTTCCTCAGCAGAACAAGTAAAATAAAAATTTGTAATCACAAAGTATCTAGGGTGTGCGGGAAGGATATTACATCCTCTTCCCCTTACAAATAACACCGTCCTGGGTGTTCTTTTTTTTCAACCAATTTTGATCATATCTTCATTTTTTTTATCTATTATGTTCTGATCCTCGGAGATATTTCCATATCTCCTCAAGTCGCTATCATGCAAGACTTGCAGTTTCCTGCCACAAGATTGGGTCTAGCCCCAAACATTTTAAGTAAATCATGCCCAAAATTATAATTCAACTTAAACATAAGCCATGGACCCTTTTGCATTATAACAATTTGCAATTTTTGGAACATATTCTTGTCTTTATTGGTATCATATCACCCAATCATTTTTCCATAATGTAATGGATTCATCAGTAAAACATAATTACTCATCTTTTGGGAGAACATATTTTATCTCCAACCTTTGGGCAGTTAAAGAGTCTTAAACCTGAGGTAATCCTTTCTTCACATTTATACATTAAGACACATAACCATACAATTACTTTGAACATTCATTAACATGACTTTTGTTTTGTTATTTTTTTTTTCAAACTCTCCCTTGAGTTCCTTTACCAATTCTTGTGTGGGCTTACGTCTATTTCTGAGGTTACTCTCCCTTTTGATTGTTAGTCAAACATTTTCTCCTCAGAGACATCAAACAATGTCCTGTCTTCCAGATGTCCAGCTTTTTCTAGGTCTTGATATTGATATCATAACTCCTTCATGGTTCCCCTCAAGCCTCATCGCTTGAGTCCAGGAATTCCCTTCCTCCCAAAAGTAAGGTAAAATTAGATCATCAATTTTTTCTTGCCACATCATATGCCTAACACCAATGTGCTCACATGGAAATCATTTTCCTAACACCATTGTGCTCTCGCGGCATGTAATCCTAACACCAATGTGCTCACACGGAAACCACTTTCCTAACACCATTGTGCTCCCATGTCATGTATTTTCCTTATTCGTTTTGTTTTTTTGTTTTTTAATGTTAATTACAACCTTTGACTATTTGTGACGTGCACATCTTTGGTGCTTAACGTGACTTCACTGTCATTGTATTGATTTGTGAATCAGCTTCACAGTGAATTTAATATAATTGACATCTATCAATAAACAATAATTTCATTAATTTAATCGACATTTCATAAGTTGTAATGATTGTACCTCTATGAAAACCTTGATTAATACAATTTTGTAAGGCTTCCAAAATAAATCCTTACTCATTTTGAGCACAAATTGTTATATGCGAGTGAATTTATAATCCATGTTTTTACTTGATCATGTCAATGGCCATAATCATGGTAAAACCATGAAAAGTTAGTACCTAACATCATAATCCATAGTTAACCCCTAGTTCATAAAAACCTCGTAATAAGAAAATTATAATAAGATAAGGAGTAAGACAACACTCGTTGTGGAGTGGTTTAACTTCATTTTCTAAGCCAATGAATTTGGTAATATAGTAGTCCATTTCAATTGGTAGTGTTCCAGGCATACTCCTGTAATGTTGGTCCATAACCTTATATGACATTCACCAACTTATCATTTTCAAATATAAATATCTTTAGACATCCTTACTATTACAACTGATTCTACCACACATGGTGAATCACACTTTTATGGCCTTCCCTGTCCCTCTGCAGATTCCTTAGACCCCATGGACCATTTTTTTACCTTTGATGTTTCCAATATCATCCCTAAAAACATGCAAAAATGGCCATGCACGAATTTTAATCCCTTTCTCACATATGTACGTGGATTTGACCCTTAAACCCACGTACATCGAGATGTGTGCAAAAGGCCGAATTCTTTTGGAGTTTTCCTTGATGTGGATCTAACTCACTTGTTTCCTGGCCTTCCATATGCCTTGATATCACTTGGATTTGACCTTTCATTACCCCATTGAATAGATATATAAGGAGCCCTTTGGATACATTGAAGGTGTGAGGAATTGAAGAGCAAGAAAACTATAGTCCATTGTCACTGAAACTTATACTTGAGTCTGCATCCCTTTCTCCCTTGGAGCACTTTTGTGTTCTTCCCAAGCTTTCCTTTTGCTTGTGAGATTTCTATCAAGAGATGGAGTATTGAAGTGGTGGAGGCCCAAGTGGGGGACTTAGTTTCTCCGATTCCTAGACATGCCGACAGAGGTTGTCACTATCGTAATCTCTGTTTTATATTAATAGAAATATTTTTTCTATCCAATAATATTTGTTTAAATGAGTATTTAATCCATGGATGCTTTTAAATACTTATATGTTATTGATTATATATGCTAGAGTATCTCTAACACAATTATATATAGCGTTCTTGTCTTGTTTATTGAATGTTGAGGAAGCAATTTATCAATTCAAGATCGAATTCAAAATCTCAACGGGGATCTACATCAACCCTCCAGAATAAGGTACGAACCGAGATCCTTTAGTGTTAGATATTTGGTTTCTCTTGCATATAGGAAAGGATTGATTTCTGGAGTCAAGCTATCTATTGTGGTACCCCAAGCCATAGGAATTTCTCTCCGTAATAGAATTGGTGACTCCACTGGGGAGTTCTTAGTAATTGTGCTTTTGGGATTTTTATTGTCATTCAATGTTCTTGAATTGCTCTGATTTCTCTGTTTCTGAGTCAGGTCTGGGGACATGTTGGCCTATTAGTGTCTTATAGGTGTGAATTTTGTCTCAGCTTATCTGTTTTCCTTCATTTCTATCTCTTTTTCTTCCGATATGCGAGTTTTTTCCTCACAATCATGTGTACATGCGGTTTTGACTGAGATATCCACGTACATACATGGGTTTTCTGCACATAGTCACGTATGCCCCGAGTTTTTCCATTTAGAGGAAGATAGAGTGGTGCTAGGTGAGTTTTGATGATTGGTGAGTCTCCTTTGATGCTTCTAGAATCTGTATGCACCTCTGTTTCTGACCAGAGACGCCTTTAAGGGTAATTTTTTTTTAGATTGTTCTTGTCATTGCATTTCCGATTTTTTGTTTTGGGATTAGTGTATTAGATCTCTTTTACCTTAGTGCTTTGTGTGAGTGTTGTTTGATTGTGCTTGCAGAGTCTCTGGGTGGTAGAGTCATTCTGTTGTTTTATTATCTCATTTTTTCAAAAACTTGAAAAATATTTGCTTCTTTGCATCCTTATGCATCATTGCACTTTGCATTTTGCATGGTACTTGCACTAGGTTTCCTTAGAGAAGTATTAGTTAGGCTTTCATATAGGAATTATTCCATTTGTCATTTGAAGAAATTTTTTCATTTCACATAGTAGCATGCCCTATTTTTCATTCGACACAATGCATTTGCATTGATTGTTAGGTGTGCATTTTGCTTCATGTTGCATCATAACACCATTGGTTGCACCGTCATCTACCTTTTTTGAGAAATAAAGCCAAATAAAATCAACGCTTAATTAAAATGGATTACACTATTTTCTTTGATAGGGTACACCAACAATATTAGGTTTTACGGTCTTGGAATAGTTCATTGTGAGTAAATTCTCCAAGACCTCTAAAAAACAACATGTATGTGTCAGTCTAGGTGAGAGTGTGAAATTTGTTGGTGTAATTAGTGTTTCTCGGGATCCTCCTCTTACCAGGGATTTAAGCATGAGGAAATGTGAGTGGTTATTGATTGGGATGACCCATAGTCATAATTGAGTAGCATCAGAGATATTTCCAGGATTGTATTCATATTTGGGGGCTCTTTCGAGAGTTTCGGGCTTTACTACCCTACCCATATAGTCAATCCTGGATGCGAGTGTCCACCTGAACATTGATTATATTGAGGTGACCTTGATTCCCTTACCTAGGTTATCAAGGGGGTACTTTGCAGGGGTTACTCTGCAAGTGTCTCGGCCAGGTTGGGGTCGGACAGCACAGTCGTTATATGTGTTGAAGCTGAGGGCCACAATATTTGTTTACGAACCTCTGCTTGTTGTGTATGGGAGTCTCAAGCCTCTCCTAGGCAAGACGTACCTGCTTCATTTGGGATCTCACATATCCTACATTTGCTTCCTTGTAATTGGCTTTAGATTATATAGGTGTATGCTCTGTGCATGCTAGCTTGCTTAAGGTTTGCGTAAGTAGAGGAGTCTTTTTCATTTTTTGATTCATTATGGATTTAGGTGCAGCACTTCACCATTCTCGTCGTTTAGTAAGACTTTCGTCTTCTACATCTCATCCTCCTTTGGGAGAGAGAAATAGACAGTCCAGGCGGACTACTTCTCACATTGATTCACACACGATGGGAGATCGTGAGGATGAAATTCCTAAGTTTCCTTCTCCACCTCATGAGGTTGGGGAAGAAGATCATACTCATACATATGATCCTTCATCTAATATACCTACACACACTAGGTATGATCCCTCATTCATAGGTCGTCGGTATTGGTTTCTGGGCGACAAGACTCATCATGAACCTGTGAGCACTAGTTATGATATGTCTTGTATTTCCACACATGATTTGGCTCAGTATACCAAGTCATAGTTTGAACCTAACACTATGCTTGGGGGCATTCCTATTCATTTCCATGTGCAGAGGTTTGGGAACATGAGTAACATTGCACCTTCCATCCCAGTGGTGGAGGTTACATCACATGTTCGTCCTAGACCTAGTGCTAGTAGTCCTATTCAGATACCAAAACCAAGACGAGTGACAGTGGGGAATACCACTTACATAGTTTCACATGTCCCTTCGTCCTCTATTCCTAATTCATTGAATGCTATTCCTCCCCCTCATTCACGTGGTCCTTCAGGCCAGAATGTTGCTACGAGTCATGTTCGTACTATTGATACTCGCGTAGTCATGTCTCAGAGTCAAGTACCTCCTGTTGTCTCGGGAGGTCATATTCCTACTTCTGGAGGTCATATTCCTACTTATGGAGTGTCTCATGGGACATCTCATGGGACTCCTTATGGAACATACTATGGATCGCAGTATGCACAGAGTTATTCACCTTATGGGTACGGGTATCAACAACCCATTTACTCCCCAAATTATGGCTTTGTAGCCCCAATTAGTCAAGGTACACCACATTATGGTGCTTCCATGCCACCCTACATGGGTGAAATGAGAGGAGGATACTATGGCCAAGGCCATGGTGCTTACGCATTAGAGAAAATTTCAACTCAAAATGGGCCTCCTAAATGAACTAATAAAATGATAGTTAAAATAATAAAATAATATTTATTAATTTTGGAGGAAGAAAAGAAAAAAACTACTTTTTTGTTTGTATTTTTGACATATCTCCCCGTGTTTTTACTCAAATTTCGATAGGAACAGCTCGTTGGATGCGGAATTAAATTCCACATCCAACGAGTACCCACTCGGCATACTTCTGATAGACCCTTCTACCCCAAAAACAAGAAATACCTGAAAAAAATGAAATGATGATGTCATCATTTCATTTTTTCAGGTATTTCTTGTTTTTGAGGTAGAGGGCTCTATCAAAAGTAGTTCAAATTGGTACTCATTGGATGCGGAATTCAATTCCGCATCCAACGAGCTCTCCCGATCGAAATTTGAGTAAAAACACACGGAGATATGTCAAAAATACAAACAAAAAAAGTAGTTTTTTTTATGATACCTATCCCCAAATTTATATTAAAAAAGTGTTTAAGACCTATACAGTATTTCAAATTTAAAGCAATTTCATTGGCTAACACATGATGACATGGAATTTGAATAAAAGTTAAAAGGCCCATTTTGAGTTGAAATTTCCTCTAATGGTAATCAGTCCTATGTGAACCAAAATTATTAGGGAGCGTCTCATAGACCTGCTCAACCTAGGATTTCTTTCCTCACAACGCTAAATTTTCTTGACTTGTTGAGACTAACGAATGATCCGGTATCTTAATACCTGGCTTGGTCGGCTGTCCCTACCAATATTCTCTCGTACATTCCCAAATTCGAGGGAAAACTAGGAGAAGGTTCTAGTGAACATATTACTACATTTCACCTTTGGTGCTCTTCTAATTCCTTACATGAATATTCGATCCGTTTAAGGCTATTTCAATGCACCCTCACTGAGCATACAACGAAATGGTATATAGAGCTACGTAGGGGGGAATTCACTTTGTTTGATGACCTAGCTATGACTTTTCTCAACCACTTCCAAGTACCAGTGTGTTACGACATTGGTACAGAACTCTTGTCGACATTTCGACAAGACAAAGCCACGCATATCTCGAATGATATCCAAGAGTGGCGTAGATGGAAGAGATTGATTAAAGCCTTCATACCACTGGAGTTTCTCCTCGATTGGTTCCTTAAATCACTACTACCTTATATAGTGAAGGATGTTTTTACATCCAGAATTCAGAATGAGGAACAAGCCATTTTTAGGGCGAAGGAATTGGATTTGATTTATGCTCAATCCGGTTTGTTATATGACATCATTTCTAACGCTCTGCGTTCTAGTTTCGAACCTAAGTCAAACTTGGACCACATACCTATGGCATTGTTGGTTGTACGAGTATCAATCATGAGGATTCAGTTGTGAAACAAGTCAGTCAATTATCTATAAACCAATGTTCCTCGGGACAAGCGACGGTTTCATATCAACCCACCCAAATAGCGAATGTGCTTTCGGCGCAATCGTCAAACTAGAAGGGTAACTAGCAACTCGGAATGAACAACAAGAAGGGTAAAAACAATTGTGAGGGTGGGAATAGGAATGAAAATTCCAATTCTAATGACAAGAACGCCTGAAATGATGGGGGGGATAAGCAGTCTAAACATAAGGTTAAGTTTCCTTGCAAGTTGTGTAAGGATGACCACCTCACTCACTTGTGCCCTCGGATAGAAGAAGCCTCAAGGTTCATAGAGCAGGACCTAACTGTGCTGAACAACCCTTTACCTCATAATTAAAACATGAAGTCGAGGACCCATGATTAGTCTAGTGGGGATAAAGATCTATCGGAAGCTAGTAGTGGTCATGGTTGCATCAATATGGTGCGTGCTACTAAGGTTGTGACTTGTGCGAAGGACTATGGTTCATCACAAACAGACCTTGGACAAGAACTTGCTCCACCTAGGAGTCCTTTGCATATTGAAAACCCTATGGATATACTTGAATTTTCACCTCGCAATCCTAAGGGAGTCCTTAAGCCTTTGCGGAACAATCCTAATGCATGAGCCGCCTAGAACTATTCTATTGTAAACGATTTAGGCCACACTCCTTGTGTGATGTCTGCACTCGAAGTAATTCAGAGTTGTCCTTCACAAAGGAAGGATTTGCTTTTTGCTCTTGGTGTTAACGATGATAACTCTTCTTCTGTCATCAAATTTGAAACCGCGGGACTACATTCTCACTTGCCTTACTATGTGTCTCTTTTGATTCATGTAGAATGTCTTAACATGACAGTCAAATGCATTGTGATTGATGAAGGTGCTGATGCTTTTGTGATGTATTTGCCATGTTGGAAGGGTTTGGGTTCCCCCGATTTGTCTAAATCTGATACCATGTTGACTGCTTTTGATGGTAGATCATTTCGGCTGATCGACATTCTTCCTTCTCTTAAGGTCCATTTGGGAGGTAAGAGCATCGCGATCGAGGTCGAGGTGGTTGATGCGTCCCTTGAATACAATCTGTTACTAGGTAGGAATTGGATTTATAGTATGAAAGCCGTAGCTTCTTCTCTATTTCGAGTTATATGCTTTCTTTTTAATGGGAAGATAGTTCTTATTGATCAAATGTCATTCAAGAATTCGTGTGTTACCGCATCTTTGGGAGCTTTTGTCCCGATTGTCGAGCACTATCAGCTAGCAACTGGGAGTGTGGGTGTTGGCATGTATCCATCCCTTATGGGATCCTTTAGTTGTCGTGCACCTTTCTTATGAACGGGTCTAGTTTCGGTGTCTTTTCACACCACTCATATGGAAGATCCTTGGATTCTTCCTACACTGAGTCCTTCGTGTGAGCCTATTGAAATGGATGTGTTGTTTCCTATAGCAATGATATCATATCAAGCGAATCTTGAATGTGTTGCAGAGCCTAGTCCTTCCTCTTCGCGGATGGAGGAGGAGGACCCATATGTGTTGCCTGCATGGGCAGTTTAGTCTTCTCACGTGCATGCTTGCCTTGATAGCATTTTTCCATCACATGAAGCTATTATTGATGCTATGTCTGGGGTTGAGCCACCTTGGGAAGAGTTTCATCATAGATCTTATTTTCTTCCCGAGCTTGACTGTTTGGAGTGTGAAAACTTTAGGGAAATTCTTAGTGAGAGAATTGGTAGTCCTTTGGTTCCGTTAAGCTCTCTTGGTCTGATGGCTGATGGAAACATGGAGAATATATCTCATACCATTCCTATCAATATGTCTCATGATCCTGGCAAGATTAAGAATTTCTATATTGGGGGAGAATGTTCCCATGCTTGGTGACGTATTTGCTTGGTCATACGAGGAAATTCCAGGTATCAACCTTCGCATTGTTAAACATGAGATTAAAACTTATCCCAATGCTAAGCCTATTTGACAACGCTTGCGTGTGGTGAATGCTATAAAATCACCCAGGATTAAGGCGGAGATAGAAAAACTATTGAATGTTGGTTTTATCTATCCCGTTCCCTCGACGGAGTGGATTTCAAATCCTGTTCCGGTTGATAAGAAATAGGGAACGATCCGTATATGTACTAATTTCTGTGAATTGAATTGTGCCTGTCCTAAGGATAATTTTCCTACACCATTTATTGATCAAATTTTGGATGAGTGTGCAGGAAGCGAGGTATTTTCCTTTATGGACGGATTTTTTGGATAAAATTATATACAAATCAAACCCAAGGACCAATATAACACTGCCTTTATTTGTCCTTGGGGCACCTTTGCATATCAAAAGATGCCTTTTGGCCTTAAAAACACTGGAGCCACTTTTCAGCAGGATATGATCTTGATCTTCCAAGATCTCAAATCAATTATTGAAGTCTTTTTGGATGACCTTGCTTCTCATTCTCGTTAGAGGATGTGTCATTCCTACCATTTGAGAGTAGTGTTTGAAAGATGCCGCCATTACTTGATCAGGTTAAATCCTCATAAATGCATCTTTTGTGTGAAGTCTGGTCACTTATTAGGGTTCATTGTCTCCAAGGAGGGTATAAGAGTCCACCCTTTAAAGGTTGAGGCAATACTTCAATTGTCTCCCACAAGAAACATTAAACACCTTCATGTTTGCAAGGCATGGCAAATTTCTTGTGTAGATTTGTCGTTAACTTTGCCAATTTGAGTAGAGGATTTATGCGTCTTTTGAAGGACACTACCTTTTGCTGGGATGAGCAATCCCATGAGTCCTTTGATGCACTTAAGCAAGCCTTAGCATTGGCCCCGGTGGTTAGCCCACCCGACTATAGCTTTGACGTTTTACTTTATGTGGCTGCGTCCATGGAGACGATTGGTATGGTTTTGGTTCAGGAGGATGAGGAGCTCTATGAGCATGTCATATATTATTTCATCCAAAACCTTATAGATGTGGAGATCCATTATTCCCATGCGGAGAAACTTGCCTTAGCTATCGTTCATGCGGTTCAAATATTGAGATATTATATTCTCCTTCGCCAAACCTTGGTGGTACCCCATGTCATTCCATTTCAGTCTATCGTCACTAAAACGATGATAGGGGGGAAGTATAATAAGTGGTCTGTCATCTTGCAAGAATTCAATATCGAGTTTGTTTCGGAAAAATAGAAAAAATCGTTGATTTTTGGGAGCTTATATCTGGTTTCCCAAGCGAGGAGGAGGAGGAAGTTTGTGAAGATACGTTTGTCGATGAGCACATTTTCCTCATCTCAACTTTGGATCCATGGTAAGGGGATATTATAATATATTTATGAACATTGAAGGTCCCTACTCACCTTTCATGGGATGAGCGATGATGGTTACGTCACGTATCCAAGAATCACCTCATAGTCGATAACACATTCTACCACTGTGGGGTAGATTCCATTTTATGTCGTTGTTTAAATCATGAGGAGGATGAGCTTGTGCTGAATTATTTTTGGGGAGGGGCATGTGGTGGTCATTTATTTGGGCTTTCTACAACCAAAAAAATCTTGAGAGCAGTTTATTTCTGGCCTTCGATCTTTAAAGATTGTGGCAATGCAGTCAAGAAGTGCCACCCTTGCCAGATGTTTACACACAATATGTGCTCACGTCCTGCCCCGTTACATCCAATTATCACTGATTGTCCCTTCACTGAGTGGGGGCTTGATGTCATGGATTGGAACCGAACTTCAACTGGGGGCATCATCATATTATACTGGCTGTTGACTATTTCATGAAATGGGTTGAGGCTATGCCCATGGTTAAATTCGATGGTGAGACAACTGGACATTTTGTATTCAACCAGATCATTACTCGATTTGGTATTCTGAAGGAGTTTGTCACTGACCATGGTAGGCACTTTCAGAATCGGATGATGGAAGAATTGGCCTCTAAGTTAGGGTATAAGGAGGAGCATTCCTCTTATTATTACCCTCAAGCAAATGGAAAGGTTGAAGCAGTGAACAAATAAATCAATTCCATTCTCCAACGAACCATCGAATAAAGCAAGACTAATTGGCATATCAGGTTATATCCTTATTTGTGGGCTTATAGGACCGTAGTAAATAATGCCACCAGTTTTTCTCCATATCAACTTGTACATGGAGTGGAGTCTGTATTGCCGGTTGAGTGCAAAATCCCTTCTTTGAAGCTAGCCATAGATCTCTTACCAGACACTTTCCCATTGGAGAAACGTTTGGTCCACTTAGAGAAGCTTGATGAGTAGCGCTGAGATTCCTTGGTGGCTCTAGAAGTGAATAATAATCGCGTTAAGGTCTAGTATGATAAATATGTCCGTCCAAGGAAGTTTAGTGAAGGAGATTTGGTCCTTTTGTGGGATCAAGCTAAAGAACCCTTGGGGCCAAGAAAGTTTAACCCCATGTGGCATGGTCCTTACATTGTTAAACATGTGTTAGAGAAGGGCACATATGAGCTAGTAGATTATGAGGGGACAACCTTGGTGGAGCTTAGAAATGTGCTCTATTTTAAAAATTACTATGCATGATTCTCAGCTAGCACTGACTACTGTATATTATTGTACAGTATTTTGCATAGTTACGTTTTTCTTATGGTGATCTAGTTTGTGATTAGCTTTCGTTTCTTATGGAAGATGTCAATGGAGTCTTCCATCTATATAGGATTCACAGATGGTGCTAGCCACCACAATCAACACTCAGCCTCTGCTGCTTGGGTGATTTATACTCCTACGGGTCAGGTATTGTCTTTAGGAGGCATATGTTTACGGCCCTCTTCAAACAATGTTGTTGAGTATAGTGCCAATATAGAGCTTCTGTGGGATTCCATTTCACACGGTGTTCTCTCTCTTGAGGTACATCTTGATTCGCAGTTAGTAGAGTCATAGCTTAATGGCTTGTATCATGTTAGGGATCCAACATTATTACGAAGATTCTTACGTGTTATATTGTTAAAACAACAATTTGACAACATAACATACATACATGTTCCAAGAATTCATAATGAAGTTGCTAACTCATATGCTAACTATGTGTTATATTTACATTTGATGCATAGACAATAAGCTCATCACAAACATACATTTTTACACATGTAAACAAATAAATCGATCAGCATAAAAAAATTTCATTAAACATCCAAAATGTGATAATACATAAGTGTCATAGTAAAAAAATGGGGCTTCCGAGCCACAAAAAATATAAATACATGGTAGTACAAAATGTATCACTCCTAGGTATCTAAGCCTGAGGAGGAGGATGGGGGTTCTGATCATGGAATGTCACCACGGCTCTAGCTAGCCGTTGAAATAACTGTACCCATGCTCGTGGTACACCCACCACCCAACTCCCAACCTTCTCCATGTCTAGATAATAGTATACAACTATATAATCATCTATGGTGAGGCCACCTCTGGGCCCGTGAGTCCGTAGGTTCACCAGTTCCCCCGTCGGGACAATCCTATAATGAAGTATATGTCCTTCACCTCTATAATGAGGGACATCCTGTTGATCTGGAAAGACTCTGAGTCATTATCCCAATAGTCTACTAGCATCTACAACAGTCTTGGTTTGGCCCTTAAGCCACCGAGACACCAAAACTTATAGATCCTGCATGCACAATGAGCTTGTTGTGCCATTAGATCTCCCTATACTACTTCTTTTGCATCCCCATGCTCTCATTCCCTCCATTCTAGAACCACCCTGCACATTGAATTTAAGTTTGGGTCATTAAATGTCATAGAAAAACTTAAACGCAGCCCCATACGTGACTGTTTGCTAAACAGTCGCATATGTACGCTACTTTGAGGCATTTTTTTGTGTATAGCCAGCCCTATACATGAAAAATACTCGATTTCCACGTGGGCCGAGGTGCATATTTTAGAGTGGCCTACAAATTGATTTGCACCATGGAAATTTCAAAAAATTATATGCAAATGAAAGAGTAGGGCATGGGAAGTTACCTGGAAAAAATAGTGTCAGATTCCACCGCCTGAAACTCCCAGAATTCGCGTTTGAAGTTCCGAGCTCAATTGGGTAAAAATTTCAAATGTTATATAATGTTTTGATTTTTTTACTATTTATAGAAATTTTTCAATTTTTGAAATTTTTTACCCCCTTTCTATAGTTTTGGATGGTTTCTGACCCTTTTGGACCGTTTTTTACTAATATGATGATGTAGGAGACCGTTTTGAGCATTGTTTAGACCATTGTTTTGACCCATTCGTACCGATTTTGGGTATGATGTTTAAACTAGCATACAGGTTAGGTTTAAACTAGGTTATGATGTAAATTTAAAGCGATTTTGTTCTTTTTCAAGCTTTTCAAATATTCAAAAAAGTCCAAAAAAACAAAAAAAACCAAAAAGCCAGACAACAAAAGATGTTATCTTTGGCAGCAGTCAAGGTGTGTCGCCTTTGAACAGAGCATTGTATATCACATTCGTTCGTTGGGTTAATAGTTTGACTTTAAGAGCTGAACTCGTTTCACTGAGTTTATCTCCACCTACTGCTTAAGCTTCCAGTCCTTATGGAGCCTCTGTCGATGCCTCCTGTGTTGTAGAGAAGTCCCAATTTTTTATATCGATTCTATGTTTCCTACACTCAGTTACCATTAGACTTTATGCTCTTGTTTGAAGGAATTTGAAACCTGAGTCGACCATTCCTCAGTTATCTTGACTTTGCATATCGTCCATTCCCAGTAGAGTTACTGGTTCATGCACATTATGATTGAGTCCTTCCACATTATACAAATTTGCTGAGTACCTCATGTTGGATGATGGGGGATGCCTTAATGCCCTCCTTCCAGCAGATTTCATCCCATTGACTTCAGATCATTTATTATGGGATAGGAATCTAGAGTCAGTTTTGAGTGCCTTGAGACTTGCAGTAATCAGTGGTAGGTTCTCTTGCCATCGACAGTTTTTTGGAATACATCAATGTCCCATGATCGATGGATCCTCTCGAGTGTTCGACCTCAACACATTTATTCACACTTGTTAGTTTGCACTCTAGTACCTTGATTCCAATTTTCATTACTTATTGGTGATCTCGCGTCTGTTAACAATATACATCAATGATCGGTAATCAGACAATAGACTACTATGTTCAACCTCAACACCTCTATTCACATAGTAAGACATGTAGTCGTAGCATTTTATGTAGAAGACCTTCTAGATTGGTGGAATCTCTTATATGCTACCTCCTTTATCATGTCAGTTTTCATGAGATTTCAGCTCTCATGACTTGATTCCAATATATGTCAGACATTTCCAGCCATTATGTATATCTTGATCCATTATATATATCTTCAGCATTAAGGGATATCATGATACTTTGTATATCTTCATCATGGATATTTTGATCTATTTATATTATATGTGGCGATGACCACACATGTCATATTGTATCATGTTAAATTTTTCATATGCTTAGCTAAGACATCAATATTTCATTTCATTTTTATAACAAAAGCATATAAACAGGATCACTTAAAGATAGACAAGCACAACCATACAAAAGGAACACAAAGATTTATCCTGGGAAAAATCTAAAGGGAAAAACCCAGCAAAAAATTCCTCAATATAGATGCCCCCAAAAGATAAAAGATAAAACCAGCAATGAGGTCAAAGCCTGATTCTCCTCCTTCTCCAGCTACTCCTCTTATCCACTAATGCGCTACGCAAGTGAGAGTGTGTGTTCCAAATGAGGAGAGCTACACCTCTATTTATATTCATTCGTTCACTTCAATTAACTCATCTAACATTTAGGCTCGAGTTAATCATGTAGGCTCGAGTTACACATGTAGGCTCAAGTAAGCACACTTGGGTGCTAATGACCCACCTTTACAATTAGAGGGGACAACCTCATGACTCTTATTAGTTAATTCGATTAGAAGCATCGGGTTACAAGATAATACAAGTGGTTCTCCCGATAGGACCATCGGGGACCACAAAGGATACATATAGAATATTCTTCGAAGTTACAATATTTCAACACTCCCCCTTAACGAGAAGGGTATTTTACAACAACATCAACAACAACAATAGTAGGAGAGAGATAGAGGACATCATCAGCATCATCAGGGTAACACATCTATAAATCATTGAAATCTTTTCAACATTATGTAGTCTTCATCTTCAATCTTCGATCTTCATCATCATTAATACTTTTACTGCTTCGATCAGCAACATCTTCAGCACTTTGACCTTTCGATCAGCAACATCATATTCAGCACTTCGACCTTTCTATCAGAAACATCATCTTCAACACTTTGACCTTTCGATCAGCAACATCATCTTCAACACTTTGACAGTTCAGTCAGCAACATCATCTTCAGCACTTTGACCTTTCGATCAGTAACATCATCTTTAGCACCTTGATCTTTCGATCAGCAACATCATTTTCAGCACTATCATCTTCAGCATTTTGACCTTTTGATCGGCAACATCATATTCAGCACTTTCATCTTCAGCATTTTGACCTTTCGATCAGCAACATCATCTTCAGCACTTTGGCCTTTCGATCAACAACAACATCATCATCATACTCTGATCTTTTGATCAGAAACATCATCATCAAAACATCATTATTATCAAAACATCAACATCATCAAAACATCATCATCATCATCAAAATGATCTTTCCTTTCGAAATTATGGGATCAACATGTCTGTGGTACTCAGACGATCCTTCCTATCAGAATTACAAGATTTAGGTCTCTACGGAGTTACTAATGATCCTTCCTTTCAGAATTACGGGATCAACACATCTATGGAGCTCAGACGATCCTTCCTTTCAGAATTATGGGATCAAGTCTTTATGGAGTTACTAATGATCCTTCCTTTCGGAATTACGGGATTTAGGTCTTTACGGAGTTACTAACGATCCTTCCTTTCATAATTACTGGATCAACACATTTGTGGAACTCAGACAATCCTTCCTATTGGAATTACGGGATCAACACAACTGTGGAACTCAGACAATCCTTCCTGTTGGAATTACGAGATCAAGTCTTTACGGAGCTACCAGTGATCCTTCCTTTCAGAATTATGGGATTTAGGTCTTTACGGAGTTACTAACGATCCTTCCTTTCAGAATTATGGGATTTAGGTCTTTACGGAGTTACTAATGATCCTTCCTTTTGGAATTACATGATCAACACATATGTGGAACTCAGACAATCCTTCCTATTGGAATTACGGGATCAAGTCAATGATCCTTCCTTTCAGAATTACAGGATTTAGGTCTTTACTGAGTTACTAATGATCCTTCCTTTCGGAATTACAGGATCAACACATATGTGGAACTCAGACAATCCTTCCTATTGGAATTACAAGATCAACACATCTATGGAACTTAGAAAATCCTTCCTATTGGAATTATGGGATCAATTCAATGATCCTTCCTTTCGGAAATACGGGATTTAGGCCTTTACGGAGTTACTAATGATCCTTCCTTTCAGAATTACAGGATCAACACAAATGTGGAACTCAGACAATCCTTCCTCTAGGAATTACGGGATCAACACACGTTCTTGAGTACCGAAGTCATCGAATCCGTTCTGAACCAAAGTTCAAGGATGATACAATCCTACCACATTCACAAGGACCGAGATCTCCTGATACATTTTGAACCGAGGTTCAGGGATGATGTAATCCCACCACTTTCATGGGGGCCAAGACCTCTAGATACATTCTGAACCGAGTTTCAGGGATGATACAATCCAACACTTTCACGGGGGTCGAGACCTCCGGATACATTTTGAACCGAGGTTCAAGGATGATGCAATACACCACTTTCACGGGGGCTGAGACCTCTAGATACATTTTGAACCAAGTTTTAGGGATGATGCAATCCACCACTTTCACAGGGACCGAAGTCACCGGATCTATTTTGGACAGATGTCCTAGGATGATACAATCCCTCTTCATTCTCGAGGACCGAGGTCACCGAATCAATTTTGGACAAATGTCCCTGGATGATACAATCCCTCTTCATTCCTGAGGACCAAGGTCACTGGATCACTTTTGGACAAATGTCCTAGGATGATACAATCCCACTGCAACATCACTACTCCCCTTTTCTAGGAAGGTCTTTTCGAACAACACTAAGCTTGTCTCGAAAGTATTCAAACTTTACCCGAGACAGATACTTCATCAATACATCATCATTCAAACCATCATCATCTACATCTTCAGTATGTGAATACTGAACTATCACCAACTGTATCTCCAGTATGTGAATACTGAAAGCATCTATATCTTCTGTATAGAAATACGGAATCACCATCATCTGCATCTACAGTATGTAAATACTAAAACATCATATATATCTTTAGTATGGGAATACTGAAACATCATCATCTGCATCTTATCTTGTATGTAGAAATACTAGATTTTTATGTGTTACAATGGAACACAGGGTTCTCTGTCATCACAGCTCTGGTTATCACATAGAATCATTGTAGTATCCATATACAGGTCAAAGAGACCTAATATCAGCTTCTGAAGTCATATGACTTCACAACTTAGCAGAGAAATATGCGTTGTATTCTGATTCATCCGTGCTACGAGCAACACTAGACTGCTTTCTGCTAAACCATGAAATCATAGCAGATCCCAGACTATAACATCCACCTGATGCACTTTTTCTATCTGAGATACTTCCTGCCCAATCTGCATCTGTGTAGCCATACAATATATACTCATGGCTACCATCATAGTATATACCAAATTCTATAGTCCCTTTTAGACATCTCATCACATGTTTTGCAGCTACTAGGTGAACCCACCTTGGTTGAGCTAAAAATTGGCTCAAGGTGTTCACAGCAAAACAAATTTCTGGTCTGGTATTTGTTAAGTACAACAATGACCCAATGATCTATTTATAATGAGTCACATCCACTAACTCTGATGATTCATCAGCTAATAGCTTCAGGTTGGAGTTCATGGATTTGCATTCCAACATATTGAATCTCTTCAATATCTCTACTGCATACTTTCCCTGGTTGAGAAAGATTCCTTCTGAACTTTTCCATACTTCCAGACCTGGGAAATAATACATTAACCCAAGGTCTTTCATTTCAAATTCTTCTGCTCATTTCTTCTTGCTTTCCATGATATGTTTCTCATTCCCGGTAAAGAATAATTCATCCACATATAATAAGAGGATGACAAGTTCATCTTCTACAATCTTGAGATAAAGGTTAGGATCAGCTTTACCCATAATTGATAAGAAACTATCTATTCTTCCATACCAAGCTCTGGGATCTTGCTTCAGGCCATAGAGGGCCTTCTTCATCTTGCATATGTGAGTCCATCTGTCTTCAACATCAAATTCTTGTGACTATTTGATGTAAAACTCTTCCCCAATCATACCATTAAGGAAGGATTTTCTTTACTTCATCATGGAAGCAACTACCATCATACTTCTGAAGGAAGTGTACCTTGCTTCCTCGAGTAAGTGTCTCTTCAGAATTAATTCCCTCTTTCTTGTAGAAACCTCTAGCCACAAGTCTTTCCTTACTTCTATCCACAACATATTTTATCTTGCAAATCCATTTGTAAGATACCACATTCTTTCTTTTTGGTTTAAGTACATCATTCTAGTATTCTTTCATCATAACATCTTCCATGAGTTCATCTGGTCAGAACATATCCTAGTCTTCTGTATTCAACCTAGAAGGTTGGATCCCACTTTACTCTTGGTAAAGTCTCGATCCATCAAGAAGCTGTCCATCATGTCATACCATGTCGAACTCAGATATCTTCTGTAGTCACTCCCCCTGAAGTGGACTATCATATTCCCTCTTCATTCTGTACAGGTGGTTCTATGCTTTATATATACTGGTCAATAGAGTATGTCATGTCATATTCTATTCTTTCTGAGCCAAATCACGAACCTTGCTTTGTACACTTGTTCTTGTAGATCCATATGGAAGATACTAGGTACTTCCCTTTATGTCTTGAAACCATATCAAATACATCATTCCTCATGATCAATTGTTACTCTTTGATCATAACTTCTTTCATAGCATTCTTTTCTTCATCTTGAGTTATTTCTCATACCCATGGTGGTGTTCATCCTTCAAGGTGGATCTACCGCTCTTTGAAGCTCTTTCTTCCGTCATGGTGTCTCTAACCCTAGGAGCTTAAGATTCATGTTTGTTGGAGTGAATCTTGAATTGTAATCACTTGTTCTTCATAAAAAGTCGCATCCTCCTTTTCTTGTAGGAGGTTGTACAAGACCTTTCCTACAATTCAAATGCACCAGTTGCATGGTTAGAACTATTTCATAAAACATATGCATAACGATAAATTATTTTGCATCATGCAATTACTTAGTCAATACACCATTCATACATATCTCACAGAAACTTTTCTAGATGCCTTTTATCTCTACCATGATATCATTGAGATTTATGCACTAATCCAATATGTCAACAAAGAGGTTTCATTCTAGATAAGTAGCAATGGAGAGACATATAGCACCATTATCTACTTACCGATCACATGCATATTAGTAGTATACTGTCATTAATGAAAACAATCTATCATGCATAACACATCAACTAAATATAATCAAATGCATAACAAAATAATATCATGCAAAGACAATTGAATACTTATCTTTTATTCGTTTCATGGGTAGGCTCTTTATTGATCCTTCTACTTCATCATCTTCTTCATTCATGACATCAGCATTTCTTATCCAAATGATAAGATGGATAGAAGGTTCTTCAAGAATTGAATTCTTCACATTCCTCATTGCTTGAGGGATCTTCTTTGAATGGTGAGAGCTTGATCTTCAATTGTTCCCATCTTCCTCTTCACTTCCCAAAGTTTGTTGAAAGTAATTACTTCCTTCTGGCACACATTTCTCGAATCAATGAATTCTATGATCTTGGGAGACCATTCAAGGTGGCTATAACCACTTCTGCATTCTCCACTTCTTCTTCTACCTCTTCAAGATGTTCTGCATTCTGGATCTTCACATTCTTCAATTGTTTTCTCAAAGCCGTCTTCTGATTTATGTTGTTATCTTCAAATAGCTTGATCAAGGAATCAAACATCTTCAATGTCTTTATGGAAGAAACTTGTGGTACAATTTGATCCATTATTGAATCAACAATGATCTTCTTGGCCTTGATCAAGTTCTTCTTGTGTAAGGCTTTGAGCCTCATCTCCTTCTGGAACTGGAACCTCTCTACTCATGAAGGTGTCCAATTCATTTTCTTCAGAGAGATCGAATACTTCCATGCTTGGAATTTTTCAACTTTACCAAGCTTATCATCAAGCTGATGTGATATATCACTTTGAAATGAGAACCTTAAATGCAAATAGCAAAAGATTATATCTTACCGATTTGAGGTGTCTGTCCTACTTCCAGAGCTAGCTGATATAGGATTTGTCAGAGAAACCCTAATTTTCAAAACTTGGAATATTTTAGATCTGATTGGATAGAAATATATATCTCTTCAAATGGAGCTGTCCAATGTACTCCTTTTCTAAAAACAGTGGAGGGAAGCTCCCAGAACAGGAAGTCGTAGTTTTCCAATTTCTTCTGCAGAAAATCCTGCCACTATTTCTGTGATATCTCCGAAATTACTACTCCTCTGAATCTGAAATTTCACGCTGAGGTAACCTCGTATGTCCCTGTTCCAAAACCACATGTTTCATAAAAATTGGTTTCACCAATTTGTATTTATGATCCTTTTACCAAGGTGACATGTTACAGGACTCTTCAGAACAACAAAGTTGTACGGCCTGCCACGTGTCACTGTTTCATATTCTGGTTCTGAACTTTGGACCATAGAAATTAAAGTCCATGATTTTTCTTGAACATATTCAGGAATTCCATTTGGATCTCTGTATCCCAAGCTACAGTAGTTTTCCCCAGGTGTCATGTTTAAGGATGAATTCTGGAAGAGGCTGGAACCCTAACTTGGAGGGATCATATATCCAATAATATAGCGAATCTGAGGTGGAATTTTGGATAAAGTGTACATCAAGATATTATATTCAGCCTCTGCAATTTTTAGCTCTTGATCCTTGTCCAATATCAAAATATAGTAAAAGTACCAAAACTTAGCAGTTTTAGTATTTAGGGTTTTTCTAGCTCGGGGTCAAACTAGGGTTTGACTTTCCCGAAGTTTCACCCAACCAAAATTTTTTATCCAGGTTTCTAAAATTTGATTTTTATGAGGAGATAAATCCTATTCTGGGATCACTCAAAAATTCCTCTTCTACAAGAATCCCTAATTTCCCACACCGAAAACTGAAAATGCTCAGAATTGAATTCCAGTTCGACAGAAAGATGTGCCCTTCAATGGAGAGTCATCCTAGCCTTGTTTTGTTGATCGATTGTGGAGAGAGAACCAAAAATTAAGAATCCCTAGCTTCTATAGCTGCACAATGTCTTCTTTCAGGGTGGCTCTGATACCATGTTAAATTTTTCATATGCTTAGCTAAGACATCAGTATTTCATTTCATTTTCATAACAAAAGCATATAAACCGGATCACTGAAAGATAGACAAGCACAACCATACAAAAGGAACACAAAGATTTATCTTGGGAAAACCCTAAAGGGAAAAACCCAGCAAAAGATTCCTCAATATAGATGCCCCAAAAAGATAAAAGATAAAACCAACAAGGAGATCAAAGCCTGATCCTCCTCCTTCTCTAGCTACTTCTCTTCTCCACTAATGCGCTACACAAGTGAGAGTGTGTGTTCCAAATGACGAGAGCTACACCTCTATTTATATTCATTCGTTCACTTCAATTAACTCATCCGACATGTAGGCTCGAGTTACACATGTAGGCTCAAGTAACCACACTGGGGTGCTAATGACCCACCTTTACAATTAGAGGGAAAAAATCATGACTCTTATTAGTTGTTTCGATTAGAAGCATCAGGTTACAATATAATACAAGTGGTTCTCCCGATAGGACCATCGGGGACCACAAAGGATACATATAGAATATTCTTCGAAGTTACAATATTTTAACATATCATGCCTATTCATGGCCATTGTACTCTTATGTAACCGGGACTGCTATATCTACTTGCAGTTATATGCAGAGCTTTATCATTTTATTGTATTGATTGGATGGTTGGTTGTTCCACTGGGTTCTTCATCACTTCACTTCTGCAATGGACTTATAATGTATTTCAACATTGTATGGCCCCTCTGAACTCACACATTAGGGGGCATTTGTTATAGTTGATTTTGACACACATGGTGAATCACACTTTTATGGCCTTCCCTGTCCCTCTACAGACCCCTTAGACCCCATGGACCATTTTTGTACCTTTGATGTTTCCAAGATCATCCCTAAAAACATCAAAAAATTGCCATACGTGACTTTTAATCCCTTTCTTGCGTATATACATAGATTTGACCCTTAAACCCACGTACATCGGAATGTGTGCAAATAGCCAAATTGTTTTGAAGTTTTCCTTGATGTGGATTCGGCTCACTTGCCTCCTGGCCTTCCATATGCCTTGATATCACTCGAATTTGACCTTTCATTACCCCATTGAAGAGCTATATAAGGAACCCTTTGTATACATTGAAGGCATGAGGAATTGAAGAGCAAGAAAACTATAGTCCATTGTTGCCAGAACTTATACTTGAGTCTGCATCCTATTGTCCCTTGGAGCACTTTTTTGTTCTTCCCAAACTTTCCTTTTTATTGTGAACCTCCTATTGAGATATCGAGGATTGAATTGGTGGACCCCCAAGTGGGGAACTCAGTTTCTCTAATACGCAAATGTGCTGATAGAGGTTGTCACTATTGTAATTTATGTTTTATATTAATAGAAATATATTTTCCTGTCCAATAATATGTGTTTAAATGAGTATTTAATCCATGGATTATTTTAAATGCTTATATTTTATTTATTATATATGCTAGAGTAGGTCTAACATGATTATATATTGCATGCTTGTCTTGTTTATTGAATCTTGAGGAAGAAATTTATCAATTCAAGATGGAATTGGAAAGCTCAATGGGGATCTACATAAACCGTCCGGAATAAGGTACCAACCGAGATCCTTTAGTGTTATAGAGTTGGTTTTTATTGCATATAGGAAAGGATTGATTTCTAGAGTCAAACTGTCTGTTGTGGTACCCCAAGCCATAGGAATTTGTCTCCATAACACTTACTTATCTACATTTGGATAATTTCGAGTGAAGGGACATTCCAACTTTACAGAATATCTATGAGTGGTAAGCTAGGGACATATAAATTCCAATTGCTATATAGTGTCTTTCGAGGAAACAATATACTTCCCAATGGAGCCATTGTACTTTTAGAAAAACATAGCGGAGTAAGCTACAAATACATATGAGTTAAAACTCTTATAAGAAGACAGAAAATGAATAGTGTTCATTAAGGGTAACCTATAATGTCCTCAAAAATTGAAAAAAAAATTGTATAGGCTAGTATAAAACTACCCAAAGAGGATCATTATTACTATAGCAGAACTTAAGTTTTGATCTCTTCATAAACTGCTCATACTATCTTGTTAATCTCCTATCGATTCAGTGATTATTAGTTCATTTACTTCGTATGTCTTAATTGTATTTTTAAACTATTTGTCCATCTTAGTTATTATTGTCGGTGATTTAGTGAATTGTATAGTTCATTGATTTACTTATGCACATGTGTACTCTGTTGATTAAGTATAACTAACTTAACTTTGTTGATGGGAATAAAGTGGTGGAGTGGCGGGACTAGTTCTCCCATGATAATCTGAGAGGTAAGGTATTTATTTGTTATGCATGCTTACATAGTTCATTTGAACTAAGGCACCTTTCTCTTTTGTTTATGTATTTCATTTTTTGTGATGGGATTATATGTATAGTGTGTTTATATCCTTGGTCATTGATAACCTCCTGCTAGTTATTACGCTTCCTATCGACTTGGTTTTTCAAACTTGGTAAGTGTCGTTATTGTCAATTTATTCATTACAACTAAATTTCCTGTACATTTCTTATTCTTCATTATGGTCTTAAATTTGTCATTTTTAGATGTCTTTAATATCTTTTCCTGCTATGTATATTCTTACCATAAATCCATTTTAACATTTCCTATGTTATTTTATTGGCAGTTTATTAAGGGCTTGAGAACAGAGCTTTGGATTTGATAAATCGAAAGATTTACATTGCATACTTTGTATTCCATGGTGCTTTAATCCCAAGCGCATAAATACTATTGTATTAAACCCTTGGTACTAAACCATACGTTCTAAACCTATGTACTAAACCTTATCTACAATCCTAAGAAAGGGTTTTAAAATTTTGAACTAGCGCAGCCTATGACTAAGTATTATGTCAATACTAGCATAGTGCAAGCCTTATAATAAGTTAACGTTGATGTTTAAAGTTTTGGGTGACATAGTATATGGTATGGACCATATATTACAGGGTTTAAGAAATGGTACGAAGAGTGGTGATATTCGATACAATGTAACAAATCGTGACTATGGGAGTGGGTTTGTTGAAATGATAATGGACTCCAGCGTGGTGCATTTAATGCTGTTCGTGAATCATGACAGCCTTCCCTTAGGCTTGGGTCATGATAGTTGTGCAATGTATTTGTCATTTGGGGATTTCGTTGTTTGGCTCTATGCAGACATGTGGAAATGGAGGTGACCTCGTGCTTGCGAAGGTAAGCCCGCGTGAACTCTTAATCATGCACATTTCTTTGGTTTATTTTTTGTTAAGATGCATACTCCTCATGCCCATTTGGTTTTTTCTTGAAGGTGTCGAAAGGGATGGAGGGAAGTGTGGCTACGACTCTAATGGCTCCATGAGTTACAATCATGGCCATGCTAAGCCTGCAAATCAAACTTATGCTTGATTACCTTCAATCCTGTGGCATCACTATGTTTTCACCTGGCTGTTTTGGTTGGGATTTGATGTTGTAGTAAAATCGATTTATCCTTCGTGGTTGAATACAGACTTGGTTTATTTATAATGTTAAGGTGTTATTCCATGACTTGATACTTAGGCCATTCAGCTCTGTGTAGTGTTTATTTTCAGTATGAACTCGTTACAGTTTTGATTTTGTGCTTTTATAGCCATGGGATGCACCATTGCAAGCAATGGTGCCATAGCCCATTGGAACCCTGTGTAAAAACTTGTCTCGGCCTTCAATGGCTACTGTGTACAGACATTTGGAAACTCTCCGTAAATAGGTGTAAGCGTTGGTTTTTATTATTTGTAAAGGTTTATGGTGTATGTGATTTCCTTCTTGCATTTTTTAATTTATCTCTATGTGTAAACGCCATTGATTAGTTTGATAAATGTAATAGTTCGATAGCCTGGGTAAAGGCTACGCCATAAATGGCATGAACCTTCACACAATGCTACGATAGCTTGAAATTTCATTGCTTATGGCATCTGGTTCTTATGTGATATATGGAATGTCTTTTAAATCATTGCTTGGCTTCGCCGTGAGAACTATGTATTAAAATTTTAGTGGGTTTCATGGATTCCAGGGTATGCAGACCCTTGATGAAACTCATTGTTTTTAATCACTTGGACTCTGTATTAAAATGTTTTAACAACCAAGGCCATCTTGTAGCTAGAGTATTAAAACCTCTCAGCTAGCATAGGCATTTTAATTATATTGAAATGATGTGAGTCATGGACTATGATTGAACATACGACCTTCGTCGTTTTGGGCCAGGGCGATTTCAAACTCTGAAATCTTTTATAAGAACTAATGGAAATGGTAATAGGAAAATAATTTATGGATGTGGTTATGCGTTCGATTATGGTGATGATTTATGTTACGGTTCTTATCATGGATTTTAATTCTGTTTATGAAATGAAGTTGTAACCTATGAGGGTCCCCACGACCTCTGTTTATTAACACATAGTCGTATGAAAAGTTACTTGATGAAAGTTTTAGATGGATATTTTAAAATGGATATTATATGAATTTTTCAAGATATAATGTATGTGAGTTAGCTTGTTTTAATATGGATGTTAATACTATAGGTTTAATAGTAGAGTCTTGATAAGGACCACATGGATGGTCAAGATATCCCTCTAATTATTATTAATTTTTGTTTTATTTATGTGGAATATTTTTATGTAATTTGTTATATGATTATAGACCTTGAAAGGAGTTAGATGGATTAGTTAATTTTGGAAATGAATGCATAGATAGATTTTATATAGATTTAAACCTGATAGTTTATTTATATGTAAATATAGTTATCTTATAAAAGAATAGCGTTGGTTGTAAGTAATACCCTAGGGTATTTATATAGTATTTTTATTTCTTTAAATGTATTCATATGGTTAAATCTACTAAAATTTGAAACACATGTCTCTACTTACAAATGTAATATGTTAGTAGAGATATAATAATAGGTGAACTATTAAATATCAAATCTAGATTTACCTAGTCTACAATATAAATTTCTGAATATGAAATGAATACAGAACATAAATTTTAAAGATGGGAACCTAGCTATAAACAGCCTATGATAATATTTCCAATCCTAGGGATATTGAAGAGAGATAAAGAGCCTAGAAAAATCTAGATAGAACATCAATTACCTAGGGTTAGTAAAATATATAGAAGCTTTTACATAAAGCAACCTGCATTTACCCTAGAAATGAACTTTGACATACTAAGATTTCGTGCCTGTAATTTATCTTCCTAAAGCTCCTTTAATGACTAAACCTAAACACAATTTAAATAATAAACATTATCAATTTAAGACAGATCTGACTTCTGATTTTGATGACCAAATCACTTGGGAACTACCATGTTCCTCCCAACCATGACCTGGAACCAGTCCTGGTTCTAATATGGATCCCCCTAAGATAGACTCCAACATGCAATTAGCTTAGAGATCCTAAGGTAGGGTTTCGTATCTCGTATTCAAATTCTAAATCGGTCATCTTTCCTTGCAAGAGAAAGTTCTCCAAGAAAACACTTGAGAGCAAAAACAGGTAGAATAATAATTCTCCCAGAGAAAAATCAAAACCCCAAGCCTTTGCTTGGATTGAGTCTTTATGGGTAGACTTTTCAGTCAAAGGGGCAATTAAATCAAGAAATCCTTGATTTCTTGATTTAACCATTTTTTATTTACTGGGGTAATTTTCAATTCTTAACCCAGGAACGTTTAACTAGTTCCTAGTTAGTCTTTCATAGTTATTTTACTATTTATTAAATAATAAATAATAATTGGTGGAGCATTTCTGCTTTCTTTATTAATTACATAATTAATTATAATTAATTATTTATACATACTATGTACAAAATACATAATATTAAAATACTTGTTGTCATTTGTCTTCGGGCATCATGCATCATGATCTCTAGACTTAATGACACTTCTTCATGAAGTTCAATTAGATAGATAGCTTATGTTGATGTATTTGTAACTTCGGAATGTATTCATCTATGTATCTTATGTATTCTAACCTAATGTTTATTCTGGGATGTATCTATTATGTATTTGCGTCATGTTTTCATGCCCCGATGTACCGATCGAGAGGATCAATAATGTAAACAAGTCATGTCAAGTCATAGTGGGTAACTCTCTGATTGTGTAAGAGTTAAAGTCCCCGCAGTTCCAGGGCACTAGGGTTATTAGACTCTCCAAGTAGAGGTTGGCCCTAGTAGGGTTCTAGTCATGCTGGGATTAGTATAAATAGAGATCTGGGATCTCTATTTACTACACATCACTCACACACTCAAGTGTAGCGCATAGTTGAGGAAGGGAAGACACTGGGGCTAGACAAGAAGAATATTACTGCTGTCGGGAGTGCATCTTATTGTTTTGGGGTTTTACATCTTGTGTTGATTCTATCTCTAAGGAAGTTGTGGGGTTTTCTCCATTTATGGTTTCCCCGATAAAAAACACTATGTTCATTGTCTCTTGTGTTTAATTGTTGTACTTGTTATTCTCTCAGTAAAGATCCTAACATTATGCTAACTTAATGTTGAAAAACTAACATGGTATCAATAACCTGAGACGAAGACCCTATGCAACTGCGGGAACTAGGGCTTCCTACTTTATGGATCTTCCTCCATGTATTTTCAGCAAAAGTAAGGTGGAACAACTCTCCTCCTTAGGGCACATCTTTCTGTCGAAGTAGAATCCAATTCTGAGGTTTTTCAGTTTTGGACCTGTCACTATTGTCAGAAATTAGGGATTTTCACAGAAGAGGAATTTTTCAGTGAGCCCAGGCCTGGATTGATCTCCTCCCCAAAATTGAAGTTAGGGAAAAATTTCAAGGCATTTGGGTAGACAGAACTCCAGAAAAGCAAAACCCTAATTTGCTCCTGAACTAGCTCTGTAGGATTTCAGCTCAAATTTCAGATCCGACATCTTGAACTTGGTAAGATCTAAAATATTTTGTATTTCTATTTGAGGTTCTCATTTAAGATGTCTCATCATACCAATCTTGATTAAAAGCTTGACGGAGCTGAAAACTTCTAAGCCTGGAAGTATAGAATCTCCTTGGTCCTGGAAGAAAGTGAATTAGACTCCTACATTCATGAGGAGGTTCCAGTTCGAGAGGGAGATGAGGCAAAAGCCTTACATAATAAGAAGATGGTTATGGCAAAGAGGATCATTGCTGATTCTATCAAGGATCACCTTATCCCATAGGTTTCCTCTCTCAGGACACCTAAATCTATGTTTGATGCCCTAACCAAATTGTTTGAAGGGAAGAACATCAATCAGAAGATGACCCTGAGAAACCAACTGAAGAATGTGAATATTCAGAATGTAGAAACAATCCAATATTACTTCACAAGAGTTTCTTAGATCAAAGAGCAACTAGAAGCAGTTGATGAAGAAGTGGAAAATGCAGAGATTGTGATGACTACATTGAATGGCCTTCCTAGGTCATGGGATTCTTTCATGCAAGGATTCTGTGCGAGGAAGAAGTTATTCAAGTTCAACAGACTATGGGAAGAGTTCTCTCAAGAAGAAGCTCGAGAAGAGAAGATGGGAAGTGAATACCAAGCTCTTACGGTACACTCCAAGTCTCACTCCAAGTCAAGCAAGAGAAGATCTCATGGTTCTAGAGGTAAGCATTTTCCCAAATATAATACTAGAACATATGCATCTAGCATCATATGCTATACTTGTGAAGAAGTAGGACACTATGCAAGGAATTTTCCTAACAAACAGAAGATAGTAAAGAAGAGCAACAAAAGAAGACATCATGCTCATGTTGCAGAGGATGATGAACCATCCAGGAAGAGATCCAGATATGAAAGTGAAGATTCTTCAAGCGAGGATGAATATGTTCTCATATCAGCTCTCATAGGTAACATTACTCATGGTAGTGATGATTGGATTATAGACAGTGGGGTTTCCAAACATATGACTGGATTCAAGGAATCATTTGTTAGACTGTCAAAACATGAATCACCTCACAAGGTAAAGCTGGGAGATGAATACCAATATCCAATAAAAGGTAGAGGGGAATCTTCATATAAGTTAGAGTCTAGAAAATATCTAACAATGAAAGAAGCATTTTTTGTGCCAGGACTCAAGAAGAACCTTCTCTCCATATCAGCATTAGATGCAAAAGGAATGCGGGTTGCATTCATAGATGGTCAAGTCATCATGTGGCCAAAAGGAAAGACTATCGATGATGTGGTAGTAATCGGAGAACAATACGTAGGATTATACAAATTGAAGGGCCATCCAGAACAAGCCTTGGTCCATGACACGGTAGAGGCAAGTGAACTTTGGCATAGAAGGCTTACACATGTGCATTACAGAGCACTACCTATTGCAAGCAAAGTTGTCGAAGGTCTTCCAAAAATTCAAGCAAAACATGATGGGGTCTGCAAAGGATGTGTGAAATGAAAGAATACAAAGAAGACATTTCCAAGCAATGAAATCAAAGCAAAAGGAATCTTGGAAATCATCCACTTCGATGTATGCGGTCCTATGTCATCAAACTCTCTAAGCGGGTATGCATATTATGTTTATTTTATTGATGAATTTTCTAGGAAGACATGGGTTTACTTCATGAAGAACAAATATGAAGTATTCAATAAGTTCAAAGAATTCAAAGCCTTGATCGAAAACCATACTGAAAAGAAGATCAAGACCATTCGATCAGATAATGGTGGAGAATTCACTTCAAATGAATTCAAAGAGCTATGCAATGAATCAGGGATTAAGAGGGAGTTGTCCACTCCTTATAATCCACAACAGAATGGGGTTGAAGAATAGAAGAACAAAACTATCATGGAAGTTGCAAAAGCAATGCTTCATGATCAAGACCTTCCTATGCATCTTTGGGTAGAAGCTGCTAGAACAACGGTGTATGTACAGAACCGTACTCCACATAGAGTATTTGAGAACAAGACTTCTGAAGAAGTCTTCTCCGGTAAGAAACCAGAAGTCAGCCATCTCAGAATATTCAGTTGTCCTGTGTACATCCACATTCCAAAAGGGAAGAGGACTAAATTATATCCTTCAGGAAAGAAGGGCATATTTGTGGGATAATCTGAAAGCTCGAAGGCTTACAGAATATATTTCCCAGGATATAAGAAGATTGACATCAATAGGGATGTGACATTTGATGAAGATATAGCTTACAACAAATCCAGAAAGAGACCTACTGAAGAACCTAAAGAAGCAAAAGCACCCAGAATTCATGATACAACAATGAATGAAGAAACTCGAGAAGAAGATCAAGAATTTGAAGAACCACAAAGACCTTTAGATCCACCTCTGGAGAAGAATTCTCATAAGAGGAAACCTGCTTGGGTACAAGAACTTATCCAAGGTGTGGAAATATATGGGGCTCCAGAAGAGGTTCACAGAGAAATAAAGAGGACCAGATCCAATTCCAGGTATGCAGCTTTACTATGTGATTTCATTGATAAAGAACCTTCCAGTTATGAAGAAGCAGCAGAACAGAAAGAATGGAAGGATGCTATGATCGAAGAGTACCAATTGATCATGAATAATTATGTTTGGGATGTTGTCCCAAGACCAGACGGAAAGTCAGTTGTAACTTCCAAATGGATCTACAAGATCAAGCATGCTACAGATGGTAGCATTGAAAAGTATAAGGAAAGATTTGTAGCCTGAGGTTTCTCTCAGAAAGAGGGAATACACTATGAAGAGACCTTTGCACTTGTAGCTAGATACACTTCCATTAGATCAGTATTTTCTCTGGCTGGAATGATGAAATGGAAGATACACCATATGGATGTCAAGACTACCTTCTTGAATGGTGTAGTAGAAGAGGAAGTGTATGTAGAATAACAACTCGGTTTTGAGACACATGACAGGGAGTCTCATGTATGCAGATTGAAGAAATCCCTCTAGAGTTTTAAATAGGCACCCATGACATGGTACGACATAATTGATAGATTTCTATCCAGTTTGGGCTTTACCAAGAGTAAATCAGATTCCAGCCTTTACTACAAGGTTGAATATGGCGACCCAGTGATGCTTCTACTATATGTAGATCATCTATTTGTGACAGGTATGGATGGGTTAATTAATGATACAAAGAGAAAGATTGCTGCCAAGTTCAACATGAAGGACTTGGGTATGATGCATTACTTTTTAGGTATGGAGGTGTGGTAGAGTGCGGATGGAATCTTCCTTGGACAAGGGAAATATGCAAAAGATATCTTGAAGAGGTTTGGGATGATGGACTACAAGATTATGGCCATACCTATGGCATCGAACCTGAAGCTATTGAATGATGCTTCTTCAGAGATGGTTGATGCTACGATGTATCATCAGATGATTGGGTCATTGATGTACCTAATGAACATGATACCATACATTTGCTTCATTGTGAACACCTTGAGCCAGTTCTTGAAAGATCCAAGAAATGTTCACTTAATTGCTGCAAAGCATATTCTGACGTACTTGAGGGGTACAATTGATTATGGGCTCAAGTATGATGTGAATCAAAATATTAACCTGGAGGGTTATGTTGATTGATATTGGGCAGGAAGTTCCATTGATAGGAAGAGCACTTCAGGGTGCTGCTTCAGTATGGGATCAGGTGTGATCTCTTGGTTTAGCAGGAAGCAATCCTATGTGGCACTAAGTACAGCTGAAGCAAAGTATGTCGCAGCTTGTTCAACTAGTTGTGAGACAGTATGGCTATGGAAGCTACTGTCTGATATATTTCATCTCTAGTTGGATAATACTTGTATACATTGTGACAACCAGAGTTGTGTGAAGTTGTTAGAGAATCCAGTGTTCCATGACAAGTTGAAGCACATCGAGATCAAGTATCACTATATCAAGGATATGTTGCAGAGGGGAGTAGTGAATATCCAATATGTTGCGACAGAGGAACAAATAGCTGATGTGTTGACGAATCCATTAGCCAAAGTGAATTTCAAGTACTTCAGGGAGAAGCTTGGTGTTCTCCAGATCAAGGTTTCCTCCAAGGGAAAGTGATGAGTCCCAAAGCCATTCTGACGAGCAGGTCAGATGTAAGGGCTAAGCCATTTTGTTCATGGTGAGAGGATTTGGTTCCTTCCATGTCAGATGTGAGTGCTGGCCATTCTGTCAAGTAGGACAGAGATAAGGGCTACCGCCATTCTGATGAGCAGGTAAGATGTAAGGGCAATGCCATTCTGTTCATGGCTAAAGGATTTGGTTCCTTCCATGTCAGATGTGAGTGCTGGCCATTCTGTCGAGTAGGATAGATATAAGGGCTACCGCCTTTCTGACGAGTAGCTCGGATGTGAGTGCTCACCATTCTGTCGAGTAGGATAGATATAAGGGATACCTCCTTTCTGACGAGTAGGTCAAATGTGAGTGTTGGCCATCTTGTTGAGTAGGACAGATATAAGGGCTACCACCTTTCTGACGAGTAGGTCAGATGTGAGTGTTGGCCATTCTGACAAGTAGGTCAGATGTAAGGGATACCAAAGACCTACGAGGAGGCAGGAATACACCCAACATGAAAGAAGGCTGGCTCTGTATAACTTCCTATGACGAGATAGCACACACATGATGATGACCAGGTGAGATCCAGATCGTGCTATGATCCAGAACCAGTTATGATGAATCCGAGAGATCCATATCAAGTGATGATCCAGATCTAGTAGTGATGATCCATATCAAGAGATGAACCAGATCCAGATATAGATCGAGTGATGATCCAAATACAGTCTAGTGATGATAATCTAGATCAAGAGATGATCCAAATTCGAAGGATGACGATGACTTGAAGATGAAGATGACTTGAGGAATTAGAAGAATCGAGATGCAAATGACAAGATGATCCAGTTGATAAAGAGAAGAAGACCAGTGCTGAAAATTGTGTCGAAAGAATACCTTCCTAGTTAAGAGGGATTGTTGATGTATTTGTAACTTCGGAATGTATATTATGTGTTGTAACCCGATGTTTATTTCGGGATGTATCTATTATGTCTTTAAGTCATGTTCTCATGCCTCGATCTTTTGATCGGGAGGATCAATAATGTAAACAAGTCATGTCGAGTCATAGTGGGTAACTCTCCGATTGTGTAAGAGTTAAAGTCCCTGCAGTTCCGGGGCACTAGGGTTATTAGAATCTCCAAGTAGAGGTCGGCCCTAGTAGGGTTTTAGTCATGCCAAGATTAGTATAAATAGAGATATGGGATCTCTATTTAGTACACATCACTCACACACTCAAGTGTAGCACATAGTTGAGGAAGGAAAGACACTGGGGCTAGACAAGAAGAAGATTACTGCTATCGGGAGTGCATCTTACTGTTTTGGGGTTTTACATCTTGTGTTGATTCTATCTCTGAGGAAGTTGTGGGTTTTTCTCCATTTATGGTTTCCCCAATCAAAAACACCATGTTCATTGTCTCTTGTGTTTGATTGTTGTACTTGTTATTCCCTCAGTAAATATCCTAACATAATGCTAGCTTAATGTTGAAAAACTAACAGCTTAGGTCTACTAGGCTAGGCAACTCTAAACATCCTTGTATGTTGGATTTCCCTCATATAACGTGGTATCTCTTCATTACTTTGATAAAAATACACAATTGAAAATTTTCATTTAATCACTTATAAACAATTATGATGATGACCAATATTTTTCTCGAGCTGTTTTTGCTCAGAAGTTATGAAATTCTTTCCAGTAACCCCTAGCGCTTACCAGAGCCCATACTCAACGCTTATAGTGGGGAGTTACAAACATAGTGTAATTCCAGAGCTCTCGCGCAACACTAAATTTTGGGATGTACTTGTACGATACACCTAGGGATACAATTTCCAATGATCTGATGCTCGAGAGCTTATGCTAAACATCAACATGGAATGATTCAGAGCTTATTCCCAACATTTCCAATTATATTTTCATGTGTTCCAGATCTTTAAGCTCAACAAAAATGTAAGTAACCATGTGCTCCAGAGCCTCTCGCTCAACAAAAAACATCTCATTGATCATGTGCTTCACGGTCCACACCCAACACAGAACACATATATACATATATATCATCAACAATTGGCTTACATCCAATATACAAAACAAATCATCATTTTTATATGCAGTGGGGTATTTGACCCAATATAAAATAAAACATCAATATAATCATCATGATCAATAGCCCTATTCATATAAATGGTAGCTCCAAAATTCGGTACATTACATCCCTCCCGGCTTAGTACAACACCGTCCCTAGTGTTCTAGGGACTCTGAATGATATCATGAAACAAGGCGAGGTAATCCTTTCTCATGGTCGCCTCATTCTCCCAGGTAGCTTTATCTACCTCAAAGTGCTTCCACTGCACTTTCAATTGGACTATAGTGTGCTTTCGAAGTTGCAATTCTCTCTTGTCCAATATATGCAAAGGCTCAAGAGAAAATTCCCCCTCAGGTTCCACCTATAATAAAGACCAATCAATGGCATGCTTAGTGTCATAAACATATTTCTTTAATAAATATGCATGGAAAACATTATGAACTCTTATGTGCGGAGGTAATGCTAATTCATAAGTTACTATTCCTCTCTTGGCCAAAATTTCAAAAGGTCCACAAAACCTAGGTGCTAACTTACCACACCTACCCAAGCTCAACGAGCTCCTTTTTGCTTACACTTTCAAGTAGACATGCTCACCTACTTGATAGTCTTTATCTTTTCTTTTATTATCCGCACAACTTTTCTGACGGTCTTGTGCCTCTTTAAGGTTTCCCTTGACCTTGGTAACTAACTGTTCCAAGTCCAATAACAGGTCAGTCCCTAACTCATTAGAGGAAATTTCAACTCAAAATGGGCCTTTTAACTTTTATTCAAATTCCATGTCATCATGTGTTAGCCAATGAAATTGCTTTAAATTTGAAATACCGTATAGGTCTTAAACACATTTTTAATATAAATTTGGGGATATGTATCATAAAAAAAACTACTTTTTTTGTTTGTATTTTTGACATATCTCCCTGTGTTTTTACTCAAATTTCGATCGGGAGAGCTTGTTGGATGTGGAATGAAATTATGCATCCAACAAGTACCCACTCGGCATACTTTTGATGGACCCCGCTACCCAAAAAACAAGAAATACCTGAAAAAATAGAATGATGATGTCATCATTCCATTTTTTCAGGTATTTCTTGGTTTTGGGGTAGAAGGGTCCGTCAAAAGTATGCCGAGTGGGTACTCATTGGATGTAAAATTTAATTCCACATCCAACGAGCTCTCCCGATCGAAATTTGAGTAAAAACACAGGGAGATATGTCAAAAATACAAACAAAAATGTAGTTTTTTTCTTTTCTTCCTCCAAAACTAATAAATATTATTTTATTATTTTAACTATTATTTTACTAGTTCATTTTAGGAGGCCCATTTTGAGTTGAAATCTCCTCTAATGTGAGCCAATCCACCATACTTCCCCAAGTAACTAGGGCCCTACACTTCTATCCAATGAGTACCTCGAAAGGACTCATCTTTGTGAAATCCTGATACCCGTTGTTGTATGCAAACTATGCAAGGTGAGATAATCCTCCCACTTGGCGGGGTTGTTCATGACATACATTCAAAGAATGTATTCCACAATTTTGTTTACTCCTTTAGTATGCCCATCCATATGCAGGTGATAATCAGTGCTAAAGTTCAGTTGTGTCTCTAATCCAGAGAGTAAAGATATCCAAAAGTTTCCTGTAAAATTAACATCTCAATCCAAGATAATTTCTTTGGGTATCCCATGCAAGCCTAATATCTCTTTTCAGAAGATATCGGCAATGTTCACGGCCTTGTAGGTTGATTTCACAGGGATGAAGTTCGTCACCTTTGACAACTTGTCAATGACTATGAATATGGAATCATTTTGCTTCTTTCTTTTCGGGAAGCCAGTAATAAAATCCATACTGATAACCTCCCATTTCCATTCCAGAATGGGAAATGGTTGTAGCAATCCTGAAGGATGCTGGTGCTCGGTTTTAACTAGCTGGCATTCCTGAAATTTTGCAATAAACATTGCAATGTCGGCCTTTAACTTGGGCCAAAAAAAGTGTCTCTTGATGGAAAATATCATCTTTTCATATCCCGGGTGCCTCGAGTATGGTTCCTTATGAAATTTTGTGAGGATGCTGGACCAAATTTCCCCTGCATTTGGAACATACAATCTATCCTTGGACCATAGTATTCCGGAGTCATCCACCTTGTATTCCATTTTTTCTTGAAACAACTGGTCCTCCTAAACCTTCTTGAGGATTTCTACATAGAACGTGTCAACCTTGTTGTTTGTTCCAATATTCTCATGCAAATATGCATTAGTTTGACTCAGGGTCACCTCATATATCATATGAGTTCATTGACTTAAAGCATCAACAATTGTGTTCTCTTTTCCCTTAATATGCTTTAGTTCAAAGTGATACTCACTAAGGAAATCCAACCATATAGCTTTCCTTGCATTCAGATCGAGTTGATTGAATAAATTTTTTAGACTCATGTTGTTAGTCTTTAGAAGGAACTTACTTCCCATGAGGTAGTTCTTCCACATCTTTAGAGCATGGATAATGGATGCTAGCTCAAGATCGTGCGTGGGATAATTCTTCTCATGCTCTTTTAATTTATGTGATTCATAACAGATCACATGGTCATTTTTCAAGAGGAATCATCCAATTCCTTCCTTGCTTGCATCCATGCATACAACAAAATCCCCTTCGGGATCCGCAATCCACAACACTCGTGTGGTCATCAAAAGCTGCTTAAGCTTTTGAAAACTTTCTTTACACTTGTCAGTCCATAAGAACTTGTTTGATTTCTTCTGCAAAGTTGTTATGGGGCAATCGATTCTCAAGAATTTCTCAATGAACATTAACCAGCTAACCCCGAAAAGGACCTAATGTCAACGAAACTAGTCGAGGTAGGCCAATAGTTTGTGGCTCGAATATTTTATGGGTCCACAACTATCCCTGCCTTCGATATGATGTGACCTAGGTACTGTATTTGTGGTTTGTAAAAATGACATTTACTAAACTTAGCATAGAGCTGGTGTTCTTTCAACACTTGAAGTACTATGTGAAGGTGTTCTTCATGTTCCTCTTTACTCTTGGAATAAACCAAAATGTCGTCAACAAAGACTAGTACAAACTTATCTAGATACTTACTGAATATGTTGTCCATCAAGCACATAAAGTTTGTGGGTGCATTGGTCAACCTGAATGGCATCACTACAAACTCGTAGTGCTCATACCTCATACAAAAAGCGGTCTTGGGAATATCTTCATCTTGGATCTATACCTGGTGGTACCCGAATCGTAGGTCAATCTTTGAAAAGATTTTGGCTCCTCCCACCTGATCGAACAAATCATTGATCGTGGGGAGTGGGTAGTGTTTCTTTATAGTCATTTTGTTCAACTAACGGTAATAAATTCACATCCACATCATACCTTCCTTCTTCTTTGCAAACAAAATTGGTGCTCCCCAAGGGGACACACTGGGTCAGATATACCCTTTCTCTATTAACTCCTACAACTGCAGTTTGAGTTCCATGAATTCTACTGCACTCATATGGTCAGGGGCTTTCAAGGCTGGAACTAATCTTGGGGTCAGTTCAATAAAAAAGTCTAGGTCTCATTTCGAAGGTAATACAGGGATTTCCTCGAGAAACATGTCCTTGAATTTTTCAAGAACGGGGAAGTATTCTATGTGTTTTTCTCTATCTGAATCTACATCTCAGATGTTCACTACAAATAACTTACAACCCTTCCTAACACACATCTTTGCTTGTAAGGCAGAGATTTGTCTTACAAAAAATTTCTTGGGGATGCCTTGAACCTTCACTTGGTTCCCTTGGATATCAGTATGTAGGATAGACTTGTGTAGACAATCAAGCATGACACGGTGTTGTTCCAACCATTCCATGCTGATAAGAATATGATATTATCCTAAAGGTAGGATGTTCAGGTTTACTTTAGTAAATAAACCATTCAGTTTTACTTCACATTCTTTAACAATTTCTCGAAAAGTTCAACCAGAGAACATACATGTAAGAACATAGGTTCAAAAAGTTAGAACGATATCATGGTTAATGAAACACAGCTGAAAATGAAATAGTTCCCCTTCAACATTGTTCATTTCATCACATTTGAACATTCCACTCAGCACTTTCTCCAATAGGCAAAAATTTGTAATTTTATTATTGCAAAATGAAGTAGTTCCTCTTACATCAAGTAGTTCACAAGTTTCTCTAAGAAAAATCCCTCTTTCTGTCTCACTCTCCTATACTTATACCAAAAGGGAAACCTTTCGGCTCCCCAACCATTCCCTCTCACTATTTTGTCACTTTGTGAATGCTCATGATTCATCCAAACGTTACATTCTAGATAAAGATTTTATAAAAACCAGGAAAAGCTATGTAACTGACAGAATGCCCAAGCACGAGCCTTTTCTCTCCAATGACTATGCTCGACCATTCCTCAGTCTCCTTTCAGACCTTCATAATTTTCTTCTTCGAGCAACGATTTTGCCACCTTATGCTTTAATATGCTTTGTCCTCCAACTGCACCTTCTTTGCCGCAATAATTTTCAATGGGATTTAATAAATTACCATGTCTGTCTGCAAACAAATGAGAATTCATCATTTAATACACCTATCTTTACTAAACATAAACCATGATATTAAAAATGGGTACCAAGGAAGAAAAACCAAAGCTAGGTTTTTATGTGCAAATTTCAACCTAAACAAGGCACATAGGTCTCTTATGGAAAATGACGACCTCATAACAATAAACGAGAACGATTAATAAAATGGCATATAAAAACCTCCATCGGTGAATAAGAACACTTGATGTCAGCTCACTAGCGGGATACCCAGCCACAACGGAGGGTAATCTACACTCTAAGGCTTCCAGCACACAGACTAAAAAAGGCATGATAAAACATCGAGGGTCGAATCCCCTGCAGGCATTGAATAGCTAGTGAGATACAGAGCTGCAACGGTGGAAGCTCAAAGTTCAAGAAAAAACCGTGGACCGGTCAACATCGGAAAAACAAAGAATAGGGCATCGACAAAAAAACAAATAGTCCAACGGGAAGTTAGCCTATTCTGGAGCCGCAACGGTGGAACTCAATTAGCTTGCAGCCTTTGATCAAAGTCAAAACTCTTTCTGAAAAATGCAAGGAAAGGTCTTTTCAAAACAGAAACCTTGTTTACCGAAAGTCTCTAATTATCAGCACCACGTCTAACTGACTCCCGAAAGAACGACGACTGAAAAAACCCACTTTAAACTTTAAATATGAAACAACGTACAACCGGCAGAGCCCTACAGTCCAAAATATGCACAGACCAAGATGAAAACTCAAATAGCAAGGAAACGGCCTCAAATAATCCAACATGTAGCAGAGTGGGGAAAAAAAATAAAAAAGGAGGGTCCAAAATTTCTAGAAATTTGGGAATAATTGCAGCTGCAACAATTGGCGGCTCACTGGTGAATCTAGATCTCTGAATAAACTCTTCCTTAAGCAATATACTATTTAGCAGTGGGACTGACATGCTAAATTCTTCTAGATGTATGGATTCTCATCATGTCACATATATGAACCTGTAATCATTGATGATAGTCCAATTTTTTGGGAATGTAAAACCAAATATCAAGTTCAGGATAACTCTTTCGAGGCTTAAGTAGGTGGATTTAATTTTAGCTTTGTCTTTGGGTGGCTTTTGGCTTAGACGCCATAGGATTGGAACACATGGTGAACATAAATATTCGTTTGTTCCCCATTCCCATGTCAATTGCACTTTTGCGCCTTTTGGATGTTTTTTCATTTCTTTTGAGTCCTCCTACATGCCTTTCTTTCTGAATTTTTATATTCAGGCTCCTCTCTCCATAGTGTCCTTTTGTGTGATAGATGTATTCAATTTTTAGCTCACGGATGGAGAAGAACATTTGGAAATTTCGTACTCATATGGTTCAGTACTTTGTTTCGATACATATTTCTTTCTTAGGAGATTTTTGACTCTTATTTTCCTTTTGGCTTTCATTTCTTAGCATGGGATGATTTAGATATAACATATTGTTTACCCTGCTCCCCTTTCCATGGGTCTTTTGCTGTCACCCCCTAGGACGTTTTAGATGTGAAATGGATGGAGCCTCGAAATAGTATTCCAGACCTTTTGCTTCTGAGTTATTTCAGGGACTACGTTGGACCTCAATGTGCTCATACATATTTTAGGAAAACTACTTACTAGAATAAATTCTAATAGATTCAAACAGTCTAATACCCAAAGAATCTAAGTTTATAAAGGGTTCTAATGCTCTCCATGCAACCAAAAGTTTGCTTCCTTTATTGGAATTAGGAGAAAACTACACTAATCAAATAGGACAAGAACAAATCAATGTGACACAACAAGTCAATTATTTATATACAAAACAAAACAAAATAAAACAAAATCAAGAAAAATAAGGCTTAAGAACTAAACCATTTACTGGTAAGTTCTCTTCCCATCCTTGTAAATCCTGGAACTTATAGGTTGAGGGGCCAAGCTTTCCCACAATCTGGAAAGGGCCTATCCATAACTATTAAAACTTCGTGTGCTTTCCCTTCTCATCATGAGGGTGATCCCATTTAAGAACCAAATCTCCTACTTCAAATTCCTTTGTCCCAGCTTTGTGCTTATCAACCCACCTCTTCACTACCTCCTATTGTTGTTTAAAACATTCTCTGACCTTGGATCTATATTTCTCTGCCTTCAAAAGATTATGTATCCTAATCTGCAAGACTTCATTATCTGATCCTCTTGATTCTTGAGTTATTATGGAAGAGGGTAGCATGATATTGGGGGGTAGAATGGCCTCTTTTCCATAAACAAGGGTATATGGGGACACACCTAATGAAGTATTGGGGGTGACCCTATCATCCCAAAGAGCATTGGGTAATGCTGAATGCCAACATCTCTGGTTTTGTATCACAGTATTTTTTAAGATTCTAATCAGATTCTTGTTCGAAGATTCAGCCAAACCATTTCCTTGTGGATAATAATTTGCAGAGTAATGCAACTTAATTACTTTCTCATGAGCAAATGCAGTTAATATAATAGAGGAAAAGTAAGTAGCGTTATCGAAAACTAGAGAAATTGGAACTCCAAATTAGGTAATAATATGATCTTGCAAGAAATCCATGACTACATCTTCATTCACTTTACCCAATGGAATGGATTCGACCCAAGGAGTGAAGTAATCAGTTGCCGTCAGAATATACTTGTGTTGCAGGGAATAATTTGGCTTTATCTCTCAAATGATATCCATCCCACACTGCTCAAAAGGTTATGTTATCATCACAGGCTTTAATGGTCCTGCTGCTTTAACTTGTCTTCCACCACACCTTTGACAAATGTCGCACTTTCTAACATGGGTGTGTGCATATTTAAACAGTGTCAGGCAATAGTATCCAGCCCTGAGAATTTTATGAGATGTAGTATCTCAAGAGAAGTGTCCTCCAGTAGGCTCATCATGTAAATCTATCATGACCTTCTTTGCATCTTCTTTCTCTAAGCATCTAACAAGAACTCCATCGTAATTCTTTCTGAATAGTATTCCTTCAATAATCTGATATGAGGCTGATTTAAGACGCAGTGCTCTTCTTTTCTTAGAGTTCCAATGTTTCGGTAACAATCCTTCCTGAAGTTAATGCACAAGGTCTCGATACCAGGAGTCTGGAGCTGTGAAAAGAGGACATACATCCATCAAATGTAATTCAGCTTCGTCTTCCCAGTCATTTTCTTCATTGTCTTTACTTACAGTCATTAGTTTACACAATCCTTGCCCTTTAACTATGGAGGATGGCTTGAAATCGAGGTTGTACTCCTCTAGAGCTGTTACCCAGTTGCCTCTTCTTTCTCCTAATTCCTTTTGTATGAAAAGAGACCTCACAGCTAGGTGTGGAACTATTACCTTTGTCCAGTTCTTAAGTATATATGGTCTGAATTGTTTTACTACTTTGAACACTACATAAGCTTCTTTATCCAGGGCTGGGTAATTCAATTTGGCCCCTTGCAGACCAGTGCTCATAAATGATATGGGGAACTCATCTCACCCATATTCATTCTGGGTAAGCACCGTTGCTAGTGAATCATCAGATGCAAAAGTGTACAAAATAAAATCTTTCTCAAAATATAGACTCTTGAGGGAGGGTGCGTGTGCAACGACTGTCTTTATTTTACTAAATGCATTCTTCTCTACATCGGTCCACTTGAATTGTACACTTTGTTTTACCATTTGCTGCAAAGGTTTAACAATTTGAGCAAAATCTGGCACAAACCTTCGCACAAAATTTATTGTCCCCATAAATGATTGCGTGCCCTTTTTATTATGGGGTAAGGGAATCTCTTCGATAGCTTTGATCCTCTTTGGGTCTATGGAGAACCCCTTCTTAGAAACCACGTGACCCAGTAACATACCTTTGGTAACGGCAAACACGCACTTCTTGGGGTTTAACGAGATACCATATTTTCGGCAGCGTTCAAAAATTTATTTTAGATGAAATGCGTGCTCCTCCCTTTTATTTGAGAATATTGTGATGTCATTGAGGTATACTATAGTATTGCGGCCAATCAGACCATGGAAAGCTATGTCCATAGCCCTATGGAACGTAGCTCTAGTGTTTATGAGTCCAAAGTGCATCCTTCTGTAGGCAAAGGTCCCCCATCTGGTTCTGAACGTAGTTTTGAGTATGTCCTCTTTAGCCACTAACACTTGATTGTAGCCTCAAAATCAATCTAATAAATAAAATAATTTAGAACTTGAAACCATTTGCAATATCTGTTCCATGGGTGGGACAATATAACTGTCTTTATCCGAAGCGTGATTCAAATTTATGAAATCCACACATAGTCTAATCTCTCCAGATTTCTTCCTCGCTGGTACCAGATTTGAAACCCATTCTGAGTTTCTAACTTTGAAGATAATTTTAGCATCCAGCGGCTTCTTTACTTCATTCTGAATCAAAGGCTCTAATTTTGGATGCATTTTCCTTAAATGCTACTGATAAGTTTTGATTCTAGATCTAATGGGGATAACATGCTAGATAATATTGGTGTCATATGTCTTTAGATCTTCATACGTCCAGGTGAAAACATCTTTGTATTGTTTGAATAGACTGATGAACTTATTTCTTTCACCTGGAGATCAACATTTTCCCAAATTCACATATTTGGGCTCAATTTCAGTCCCTAAATTAATTAACTCGAACTGCAGAGACGAACTATGAGTATTCACATTCATTGGCCTTTTGAATTTCTCGTGTAAATCAAACATTCACTTTAAAGTCCTGACTCCTTTAGGAATAAAATTATTGAATTTTAGCTCGGCTTGATGTTCTTCATCATCAATAATCTCCCCTTTGAAGGTCTCGTCATTTGTCAGGCATTCTATAATTTGCTGATCATCATCAAAAACTTGTAGATTGGTATTCATATCTAGAATGGAAGGCCTGAAAAAAAATTCAATGGAACACCAGTTATTAGAGGGCACAAGCCTAGCGGTTGAGGTGTCCAACAAGTCATTCGCCGTATTCTTAAGTCTAGGAATCGACACAATGTTAAATGCATGAAAATATTTAAGTAGGTCCCATACTTCATTTTGATAAGCTTTTAAATGAGGATAAATGCAATGTATTTGATTTCAAATTTGTTTCACAATTATTTAAGAACCCCCATACACTTTTAGATTCTCTACCTTTAATTCAATTTATTTTCTTAGTCCTTGAACTAGTGCTTCATACTCGGTTGTGTTATTCATGCACTCAAACTCTAACCTACATGAAAGAAAATGTTTATTATTTTTTAGGATCAATCAGGACACAAATAGCTCCTGACCCCTCCAAAGTTTTAGAACCATCAAAGAAAAGCATCCAAAAATTGCTTACCCTTACTGCGCGCGAAAAAACATCTACATATACAGCTAAGTCTACTATTTTACAATCGATTGCATCAGCCTGTGAAAAATGAAGGAGATCAGCCTGAGCATCTTATGTATCACTGGCTTCTTCCTCCTGATAAGTTCCCGATTCTAGCTCAATAAAGTAATTTCCCGAAATTGAATTCACTGGTTCATTTTTTTCTTCGAACTTAGTAACATTGTGTTTCATGTGGGGATCCCTTAAAACTTTAATTTTATTTGGGATTCCTTTATAAGGTAGCCACAGATGTGACCAGTCCAAGGAAAAATATCCACTCATCTTTGCTAACCAATCTCTACCGAAAACAAGTCTGTAAGCTTCAGGTATGTCAACTACCACAATATCAATGCACTGACATACCTTATCATTTCAAGACAAGGGAATGAGAACATCCTCCATTTCCCCAATTACCTTCACATTCATTATATCCAACTGAATGACCCTGCAGGTAGATGGTTTAGGTTGTCCATTTATCTTTTTCTAGACTAATAGCGGCATAACATTGATTGATGACCCCGATTCTACTTGACAATTGTGCACGTTGTGGTTGAAAATTTCAAAAGAGAGGATAAAAGGTGGATTCTTGCATTTATGTTTACCTCCCACACTCATTTCACCAATTTCTTCTTCTTGGGGCTGATTTTCAGTGGAGAGTTTCTTCTCTGACATTTCAAGTGCTTTCAATAATTTCTCTTTCTACTACTGCACATTGCACATCTCAAATAACGAGATGTTCTCCCTTACCTTTTTGATATCCTCCACAATGTCATAATCCATCTGATGTTCTATGAGATTCGTTTTAACATTATTTATATTTTCTTCAATGGGATTAGTAGGCATGTTGATCTATCTAGGATTTTGACTGGGGATGGTAAATTCCAGAATTCTATTAGCCACGGTGTTTTTTCAAAATTTCTTAACATTCTTTTGAAGTCTTTTAATCTTTGGGAGCATAAGACTGTTTTCCTTAATCAACCCCTGGCTTATTGTTGTTACATTTCTTTCCAGGATACCTTTGTGTTTCAGGCCCTTTTCTTCCTCGGCATCAAACAACGATACATAGTCCCATAAAACCATGGCTTCATCCTCTTGTTTTTCTGTTGATTTACTGTTGTGTTTCCCTTCTTCATCATTATCCTCGGTTAATTTGGAATCCAACAACTAATTCATTACCAATGTCACTGAATTTATCCATTGGGGACAATTTTTTTAGAGTGGGGTTATTGGTGAAAAGTGCAAAATTTATCCATCCGCACCTCCATTAAGTTCATAGATGCAGGGTTGTGTGGAGGGGGTTGGGATTGATTGTTATCTTCCCTTTTCTTGTAATACGGATTATAAAAATTTTGGGCTTCCTTTTCCTTTTCAAAGTCTATGATTCTATTAGAGAGCTTACGCATCATCTTTTCCATTCCTTCAAAGTCTGGTGATTGCTCCTCCTTAGGCTTAGTAAATAACAAAGATTTGCTCCCAACAATTTTTTCTCCCGACTGCTCAGGATAGCCTTCGATGCTTTCCTTTTCAGTCTCCACTTGTTTAGCTTCTTCATAAGTATCTGCTAGCGTAGGTTTGGCTTTCATTTTTCCAAACATGGCCAACTCGGGTCCTAGAGCTGAAGTATAATACTCAGTCAGAACTTTATCCGACGGTTTGTCAGCTTCAGAAAAATTCTTAAGATAAGCTGTGAATATTTAGGTAAAACTATGCACCTTCTCTTTTCTTTCTTTCTTTAAGTTGCAAAGCCCTTTCATGAGAGCCGCATGAGTATTTTGGGTTGCATATTTACTTTTAAAAATCCTCTCAAAGGTATCTCAGTCTGGGATAGAGTTTGCAGGAAAACCAAAGTACCATGATGTTGCTGCTCCTTTAAGGGTGTGTGGAAACAGTATACAAACTACATCCTCATGTTACCTAGCCCTTAATCCTTCTATTTCCAAATAAAAAATTTGTAAATGGTCATCTACTATAACCTTCTCATTTGGATCAAACTGATGTAGCATCTTCTGAAAAGATTGAGGCAATTCATGCAACGAAGGTGTTAAGTTCAACGGTGATCTGGATTTCCAGGTCGGTGGTGGATTCGGTGGGTTAAGTGGCTGATTTGCATTCACACCTGCCATGAGTTTGGGTGGAGAGTGAGGAGGTGAAGAAACAGGAGTACACATAGGAGAACAGTAAGGTGTGTTTGGGCCTACTTGACTTAAAGGCTGAACAACTTCCTGTAACGCTGCTTCTACTAACTCTTCCAAATCTCCAACCAACACTGGATCGGGGTAAGTCAAGGATAGTGGGTAATCCTCCAATACTCTTCACATAAGCCTGTGTGCATCTTCTTAGATCATTTACTGCTTGGTTGTCTATAGAAAACAAATGTTCTCTATTCTCTTCAACATTTGGGTCAGGAAATAAACTACTTTCAAAACTATCACTGGTGGAGTAATTTCGAGGAAATGTGTTTCCTCATCCAGCCATGCACTGGTGGCCCTCCTTATAGTTCTAGTAACTATTGAGGCATGGAAATTCGCAATCAACAATAGCAAGGGATTTTCCCCAGTCAATGTTCCCAACTAGCCCATGACTGTTTGGTGTAGGAAATCCATTTGGTTTGCGGTCCAGCTACCGTAGGTCAAGTAACAAAAACAAAGGGTTTTACCGGTTGCATCCCGGTCCACCATATATATTTTTTTATTTTTTACTTTAAGTATGATATACAAGTGCCTCTATAAGAATAATATTGATTAAGAATGCAAGGAGTAGTCACAATGTGACGCACAGGTTCTTACCTCTCGTCTTAGACTCTCTTGCATCTAAACCACACACAACTAGAAAAAACAATATTAACTAAGCTGTCCCTAGGGAGCACGATTATAAATTCATGAGTAATGTAATACTGATCATATGTTAAGATAAATCAAACATATTTGTTCTTAGAATCAAAACACATAAACATGAATAAAGATATACACGACAAGATAGCTCATCAACTGTTAAAACATTCATTACTCATAGTGGAAATTATCATAGAATAAACCAGAGAACATTCATGTAAGAACATAGGTTCAAAAAGTTATAATGATCTCATGGTTAATAAAACATATCTAAAAAGAAAATAGTTCCCCTTCAACATTGTTCATTTCATCATATTTGAACATTCCACACAACACTTTCTCCAACAGGCAAAAATTTGTAATTTTATTATTGCAAAGCAAAGTAGTTCCTATTACAACAAGTAGTTCACAAGTTTCTCTGGGACAAAGCCCTCTTTTTTTCTCACTATCCCATACTTATACCAAAGGGGAAACCTTTAGGCTCCCCAACCGTTCCCTCTCACTGTTTTGTCACTTTGTGAATGCTCATGATTCATCCAAACGATACATTCCAGATAAAGATTTTATAAAAAACGGGAAAAGCTAGGTAACTGATGGAATGCCCAAGCATGAGCCTTTGCTCTCCAATGATTATGCTTGACCATTCATTGATCTCCTTTCATACCTTCATAATTTTCTTCTTCCAGCAATGATTCTTCCACCTTATGCTTTAATATGCTTTGTCCTCCAACTGCACCATCTTTTCCGCAATAATCTTCAATGCAATCCGAGAAAATACCATGTCCGTCTACAAACAAATGAGAATTCATCATTTAATCCACCTATATTTACTAAACATAAACCATGATATTAAAAATGGGTACTAAAGAAGAAAAACCAGAACTAGGTTCTTATGTGCAAATTTCAACATAAACAAGGCACACAGGTCTCATACAGAAAAAGACGACCTCATAATAATCGGCAGAAACGATTAAGAGAAGGGCATATAAAAAACTCCATCGATGAATCGAAACACTTGATGTCGGCTCACTAGCGAGTTATGCAGCCGCAACGGTGGATAACCTACACTCTAAGGTTTCCAGCACATAGACTAAAGAAGGCGCGATAAAACATTGGGGGTCGGATCCCCTGCAGGCATCGGATAGCTAGTGAGCTACATAGCCGCAACGGAGGAAGTTCAAAGTTAAATAAAAACTCACGGACTGTTCAACATTGGAAAAACAAAGAACAGGGCTTTAGCGAAAAAACAAAAAATCCGACGGGAAGTTAGCCTATTCTGGAGCCGCAACGGAGGAACTCAATCAGCATGTAGCCTTCGATCAAAGTCAAAACTCTTTCTAAAAAATGCAAGGCAAGGTATTTTCAAAACAGTAACCAGGTTTAGCGAAAGTCTCTAATTATCAGCACTATGTCTAACTAACTCCCGAAAGAATGGCAACTGAAAAAAACCCACTTTAAACTTCAAAGATGAAACAACGTACAACCAGCAGATCCTTACAGTCTAAAATATGCATAGACCAAGATGAAAACTCAAATAGCAAGGAAAGGGCCTCAAATAATCCAACATGTAGTAGAGTGGGGCAAACAAAATAAAAAAGGAGGGTCCAAAATTTCTACAAATTTGGGAACAGTTGCAGCTACAACACGTACATAATCCAGCAGATCTAGAAATCTGTTTATAAATGCGTCCATAGTCATGGACCCCATGTGCAGTTCATGGAACTCTTTTACCTTGTGGACAAAGAACGTTTCTGACATGTGCTTTTCTTGCAAAATATTTCGAAAGTTTTCCCAACTTATTTCTCCCAGCTCATATTTCTTGGTGTGCTTTAAATATTGCCACCATCTTGATGCCTTACCATTCATGTTGTAGATGGAAAGACTAGCCTGGATCACACTTGAATAGTTATGAACCTGGAAATACTTACTCATTCCTAGCAACCATTATTCAGCCTTTTCTCCCGTATTTACTTCACCTTCATAGGTCAGGGCTCTTATTTTTCAAAACTCCGCTTGAAGACTGTCATCACTTCTTTGCCTCTTTCTCCAGGAAGAAAGTGAGTCATCACTAGAAGGACTATGATGATCTCCTTTAGTTGCTTCAGGGGTACCTACTTTTTCTGCTTCTCTTGGGCTATTGTCGCACTCATGGTACGGTTCTCTTTTGGATATGTTGGTGGACTCGGTAGGTTTACCTTGCAGGCTCCCTCCCATCATGTTACGCATAATGCTTCATTTATAGCTTGTTGTTCCTTTCTTTCATTTATACTATCTTCTCTAAGACTCTTCAGTTCAGCTTGAAGAATGTGCAAATTTTTCAGCACATCAGATTTTAGCTCAACCACCAATTTAACTTCCAGAGTGGGGGTGGTCATTTCTTCTTCCCGGTTGTTTTCTCTCTCAGCGTTCATAAACTGAACAACACTGTAAAATTTTTTATGTAACACAAAAAAATTTAATAGCAACAAAAATTTATGTTAGTAACAAAATTTACTTATCATACTTTATTTTCTCTGCATGAATGCATGGTGCACCCATAAGTCTCTCAGTATTGAAACTGGGCTCTGATACCACTTCTAATGTCTCCGAAAATTGAAGAAAAAAAAATTATAGGCTAGTAGAAAACTACCCAAAGAGGATCATTATTCCTCCTCCAGAATTACATGTGCTACTTCACTTTAGATCTCTTCAGAAGCTTCTCATACTATCTTGTTAATCTCCTATCCATTTAGTGATTATTAGTTCGTTTACTTCTTATGTCTTAATTCTGTTATTTAAACTATTTGTACATCTTACTTATTACTGTCGGTGAGTTAGTGAATTGTATAGTTCATTGATTTACTTCTGCCCATATGTACTCTATTTATAAAGTACCACTAACTTAACTTTGTTGATATGAATAAAGTGGTGGAGTGGCAGGACTAGTTCTCCCATGACGATTTGATAGGTAAGGTATTTCTTGGTTACATAGGCTTACTTAGTTCATTTCAACTAAGGAACCTTTCTCTTTTGTTTACGCAGCTTATTATCTGCGATGGGATTAGATGTATAGTGTGTTGACAACCTTGGTCATCGATAACCTACTGCAAGTTGTTACGCTTCCTATTGACTTGGTTTTTCAAACTTGGTAAGTGTTGTTATCGTCAATTTAGCCATTACGGCTAAATTTCCTATACATTGCTTATTCTTCATTATGGTCTTAAACTCATCATTTTTAGATGTCTTTAATATATTTTCATGCTATGTATATTCTTACCATAAATTCTTTTTAACATTTTCTATGTTCTTTTATTGGCAGGTTATTAAGGGTTTGAGAGCAGATCTTTGTATTTGATAAATCGAGAGATTTACATGGCATACTTTGCATGCCATGGTTCTTTAATCCCAAACTCCTAAATACTATGGTATTAAACCCTAAGTTATAAACGTATTTACTAAACCTTATCTACAATCCCAAGCAAGGGTTTTAAACTTTTGAACTAGCGCCGCCTATGACTAAGTATTATGTCATTACTAGCATAGTGGAAAACTTATAATAAGTTAACGTTGATGTTTAAAGTTTGGGTTGACATACTATATGGTGTGGACCATATATTACATGGTTTAAGCAATGGTATGAAGAGTGGTGATATTCGATATAATGTAACAAATTGTGACTATGGGATTGGGTTTGTTCAAACGATAATGAACTCTAGCCTGGTGCATTTAATTCTCTTTGTGAATCGTGACATCCTTCCCTTAGGCTTGGCTCACGATAGCTTTGCAATTTATTTCTCATTTGGGGGTTTCGTTGTTTCACTCTGTGCAGAGGTGTGGTCGTGGAGGCAATCTCCTGCTTTTGAAGGTAAGCCCGTGTGAAATCTTAAGCCTCCACATTAGTTTGGTTTATGTTTTGTTAAGTTGGCGTACTCCTCATCCCCATTTGGTTGTTGCTTATAGGTGCCGAAAGGGATGGAGGGAAGCGTGGATACAACTCCAATGGATCTACGCATTACAATCATGGCCATGGTAAGCATGCAAATCAACCTTATGCTTGATTACCTTCAATCCTGTGGCAGAGCTACGTTTTCACCTCGTTGTTTTGGTTGGGGTCTGATGTTGTAGCAAAATCGACTTCACCATTGGCCTTGAATACAGACTTGGTTTATTTCTAATGTTAAGGGGTTATGTCGTGGCTTGTTACTTAGGCCATTTGGCTCTGTGTAGTGTTTATTTTTGTTATGAAGTCGTTATAGTTTTGATTTTGGGCTTTTATAGCCATGGGCTACACCATTGCAAGCAATGGTGCCATAGCCCATTGGCACCCTGTGTAAAACCTTTTTCTTGGCCTTCAATGGAGACTATGTATAGACATTTGGAAACTCGACGTAAATAGGTGTAAGCGTTGATTTTTATTATTTGTAAAGGTTTATGGTGTACGCAGCTTCCTTCCTACGTTTTTTTATTTAACTGTGTAATTTAAAATGGGTTGGGATTTTTAATGGACAGAGGCATACACATTACCAGATGCGCTTTGTATAAATGCCATTGATTAGTTTGATAAATGTAATAGTTTGAGAGCATGGGTAAAGGCTATTCCATAAATTGCATGAGCCTTCCCATAGTGCTACGATATCTTGAAATTTCATTGCTTAATGAATCTGGTTCTTATGTGATATTTGGACTGTGTTTTTAAAACGTTTTTTGACTTGGCCGTGAGCACTGTGTATTAAAATTTTAGTGGGTTTTGTGGAGGCCAGGGTATACATACCCTCGATGGAACTCATTGTTTATAATCAATTGGATTCTGTATTAAAATGTTTTAACGACCGAGGGCGTGCTATAGCTAGAGTCTTACAAACTCTCTACTAGCATAGGCATTTTAATTATATGGCAATGATGTGAGTCCTGGCCTATGACTGAACATACGACCTTCGTCGTTTTGAGCCAAGGCAATTTCAAACTGTGAAATATTTTATAAGAAATAATGGAAATGGTAATAGGAAAATACTTTATGGATTTGGTTATGAGTTTGATTATGGTGATGATTTATGTTACAATTCTTATCATGGATTTTAATTTTGTTTATGAAATGAAGTTGCAACCTGTGAGGGTCGACAACCACGACCTTTGTTTATTAACACAAAGTCGTACAAAAAGTTACTTGATGAAACTTTTAGATGGATATTATATTGATTTTTAAAGATATAATGTATGTGAATTTGGGTGTTTTAATATGGATGTTAAGACTATAGGTTTTATAGTAGAGTCTTGATAAGGACCACATGGATGGTCATGATATCCACCTGATTATTAGTAATGTTTGTTTTATTTATGTGGAATATTTTTAATGTAATTTCTTATATGATTATAGACCTTGAAAGGTCTTAGATGGATTAGTTAATTTTGGAAATGAATGCATAGATAGTTTTTCTAGAGATTTAAACCTGATAGTTTATTTATATGTATATATAGTTATCTTATAAAAGAGTAGATCTCCTTGTAAGTAATACCCTAGGGTATTTATATAGTATTTGTATTTCTTTAAATTTATTCCTATGGTTAAATCTACTATAATCTGAAACACATGTCTCTATTCACAAATGTAATATGTTTGTAGAGATATAATAATAGGTGAACAATTAAATATCATATCTAGATTTACCGAGTCTACAGTATAAATTTATGAATATGAAAGGAATACAAAACACAAATTTTAAAGATGGGAACCTAGCTATAAACAGCTTATGATAATATTTCCAATCCTAGGAATATTGAAGAGATATAAAGACCCTAGAAAAATAAAAACAGAATATCAATTACCTAGGGTTAGTAAAATATATATAAGATTTTACATAAAGTAACCTGCATTTACCCTAGAAATGAAGTTTGACATACTAAGAATTCATACCTATAATTTATTTTCCGGAATCTCCTTTAATGGTTGAACCTGCAGACTTTTTAAATAATCAGCATTATCAATTTAAGACATATCTAAACTCTGATTTTGATTACCAAATCACTTGGGACCTACCATGTTTCTCCCAACTATGACCCACAACCGTTCCTGGTTAATCCAGATCCCCCCGACCTGGAATCCAACATGCAAGTAGATTAGATCTCCTAAGGTAGGGTTTCCTATCACATATTCAGATTCTAAATCAGTCCTCTTTTCCTTGTAGGAGAAAGTTCTCCAAGAAAACACTTGAGAGCAAAAACAGGCAGAATAATAATCCTCCCATAGAAAAATCAGAACCTCAAGCCTTTTCTTGGATTGAGTCTTGATAGGCAAACTTTTCAGTCAAAGGGGTAGTTAAATCAAGAAATCCTTGATTTCTTGATTTAACTATTTTTTATTTACTTGGGTAATTTTCAATTCTTAACCTAGGAATTTTTAACTAGTTCCTAGTTATTCTTTCATATTTATTTCACTATTTATTAAATAATACATAATAATTGGTGGAGCTTCTCCTCTTTCTTTATTAATTATATAATTAATCATAATTAATTCTTTATACATACTATGTATAAAATACATAGTATTAAAATACTTTTTAGCATTTTCCTTCGGGCATCATGCATCATGATCCCTAGACTTAACGACACTTCTTCATGAAAGTCAATTAGATAGTTGGCTTAGGTCAACTAGGATAGGCAACTCTAAACATCCTTTCATGTTGTATTTCCCTCGTATAACGTGGTAGCTCTTCATTACTTTGATGAGAATACAGAATTCAAAATTTTCATTTAATCACTTATAAATAAGTATGATGATGACCAATATTTTTCCCAAGTCGTTTTCGCTCAGAAGTTATTAAATTCTTTCCAGTAACCCCTAGCACTTACGAGATCCCATACTCAACACCTATAGCAAGGAGTTACAAACATAGTGCAATTCCAGAGCTCTCGCTCAACACTAAATTCTAGGATGTACTTGTACGATACACCTAGGGATATAATGGCCAAAGATCCAATGCTCTAGAGCTTATGCTCAACATCAACATGGAATGCTTCAGAGCTTATGCCCAACATTTCAAATTATATTTTCATGTGTTCCAGAGCTTTATGCTCAACAAAAATATAAGTACTCATGTGCTCCAGAGCCTCTCGCTCAACACAAAACATCTCATCGATCATGTGCTTCAGGGTCCACTCCCAACACCAAAATTTCATCGATCATGTGCTTCAGGGTCCACTCCCAACAGAAAACATATATATGCATATATATCATCAACAATTGTCTTACGTCCAATATACAAAACAAATCATCATTTTTATATGTAGTGGGGTATTTGACCCAATATAAAATTAAACATCAATATAATCATCATGATCAATAGGCCTATGGCAATAAATGGTAGCTCCAAAATTCGAGACATTACATAACCATAGGTTCTAGCACATTATTTCCTGAAATCAATCTACTCTTTCCACAGGAACTTTCAGCGTTGGTACAACACACTTTATCCAATGTGGTGGAATCTATCATGATCCATCCCTAAGTTGGTAGTCACCTAAACAGAACTCACTCTTTAACACAAGAATATAGTCATAAAAGAATACATTGTGATACTTTACATAATCTCCCAATCACTTAACTTTAGTATTTGATACTTCACTTTGTGTTATCATACATTTCATGGAATACACCAATACCCAATGGGGTATTGTTTTTCTAGGCTTTTCACTCTACTTCTACTTAGGTTTGGCCTATAGTGAGCCTTTAATTTAGACTTTCGTTTAAATTATAGTCTGTGTGTGTGACTTTTTCTTTTAACCATACAAGGAACGATTAGTTCTGAACTGAATCTTATGAATAAGTATAATATTCTTATGCCTAAAACCTTCTTTACAAATGAATGGTGTCTCCCAATTTTCTAGAGCATTTGATGATTTCTACACTACCCAAATATTAGGTTTTTTGAGGATTCTATTTAAATATTTTCTTTTTACAACATAAAAAGATCTGCATAAAGTACAGTAATGTATGACTTACATCATTCCCTAGTGATAAGTATTACAATGTATGCCTTTATATAACTTTCAACCTATATTGCTAGCAACCTATGCATTTTCCTTTTTCTAAGGAACCCACAGTTCATTACCCTCCTATTTGGTTCTCTTGTTTCCAAAGGTCTATCATTTTTCATCTATACATGTATAACCATGATGTCGATTCTTCCTTAATGTATTAGTAACATTCATAGCTCAAACTCCCATTTTCTGGTGTAAACATAAACAACATGTAAGAACTACTCACCTCATTTTGGTTTTAATTGGTTGTTGACGTGATAACATACCTTGTCATGATATTTCTTTTATCGTCTTTACCTAACTCCTTCAATCCTTGAGGCCCTACTTGGATAAATTAGTTCCCTCATCCGTCATTGCCATGCGTCCACCAAAAATCATTTCATAGGTTAGTCTCTCATCTTCATACTTGCTAGCTTCATGTTGAGCCCAAAATAGGCCCGAGTGCTGTCACTCTTGCTCTGATACAATTTGTAACATACCCGATTTTTTGGAAAGTAAATTCTGACAAATTGGGGGTGAAATTTTTCCAATTTTTCTCTAACCAATTAGTGAGCCTTATTAATCTAATTCCCTAGTAATAATATCATAGAAATTATTCATTATTTACCAATAAAGATGATGCTTGAAATCGAAATGATAACAAAGGGTATTGGACCATTTACCCATCCAAATACCTTTCCACCATCAATTATATATATATATATATATGTACCTTTGACTGTACGGTGCCATTGTTTTCATACACCATTGAACCACTAAAGTTAACATATATGTAGCAAGCATTTAATGTGCACCATCACTACATCAAAATAGAGTATCAATAAACATAAACATAGCACAACAGAGAGACCTGATATGCCTGGTTCACCCCATCCACGAGGCTACGTCCACCAAAGTTTGTGCATCTCTTTATATATTTTTATAAGAGAAATGTTTACAATTTCGTGGTACATCCACAACCAATCTCCTTCAAAGAGGATCCTCTCCCATAAAAATGGAGAACTCACTTACAAAAAAATTAGCCATGTATGATCCAAACTATTTTGAACAATTCATAAAATTCGTGGCACATTCCCTACCAACTCTTTATGTAACATAAAATGTTAGCATCCAATTTATAGGGTTAGGACTATCTCATGAATATAAAAATACAAAGTGTGCATATATATATAAACACATATAAATTACAATTCCTTTCCATGGACATAAAGAATTTACTCTAATGATATCAAAATCCTCAACCTTTAAGGAATGTAGAGGATGTAATTCCTATCAGAGTTTAGACACATATCCGGGTTTAGATCGATACCTACAACTAAGTGCAAATTGTGGATACAAAATACTATATCTAATGGTAAATTGCAGGAAATACATAGGCACATATACAATACATATCTGAGGTATTCGAAAATGCAAGATCTAGTAGTAGATCTAAAGTGTAAAATGCAGATAAATATTGTACATTTTAATGTGTGGATCTATTAAACAAATGCATACAAATGATGATACATTTCATGGGTACGGATCGGTTCCAAACGTACACAGCACTCATTAGAGGAAATTTCAACTCAAAATGGGCCTCCTAAAACAAATTAATAAAATAATATTTATTAATTTTGGAGGAAGAAAAAAAACTACTTTTTTGTTTGTATTTTAGACATATCCCCTCGTATTTTACTCAAATTTCAATTGGGAGAGCTCATTGGATGCAGAATTTAATTCTGCATCCAACGAGTACCCACTCGGCATACTTTTGACAGACCCCGCTACCCCAAAAACATGAAATATCTGAAAAAACATGATGATGATGTCATCATAATGTTTTTTCAGGTATTTCTTATTTTTTTGGTAGTGGGGTCCATCAAAAGTATCCCGAGTGGGTACTCGCTGGATGCGGAATTTAATTCCACATCCAACGAGCCTTCCAGATCAAAATTTGAGTAAAAACAAGGGGAGATATGTCGAAAATACAAACAAACAAAAAGTAGTTTTATTATGATATGTATCCCCAAATTTATATTAAAAAGGTGTTTAAGACCTATATGGTATTTCAAATTTAAATCAATTTCATTGGCTAAAACATGATGACATGGAATTTGAGTTAAATTTAAAAGGCCCATTTTGAGTTGAAATTTCCTCTAATGGGTAGCTTTTCTTCGTAGTTACATATCATGCATAACATCTACAGACTTAACCATGCAATTGACATATATATAAATAGTTTACTAGAACTTTATCGATATAATCAAGGTTTACCTATTGATTGAACAATCAATTCAAAACTAGGAACGATTAAAACCTGTGATGTCTTATGCAAAGTTTACCCTCGCCAATTGTTTAGCACTGCATTCTTATATCCACTAAATAAACAAAATAAAACTTTCAATGGATATGGATAAGGTTACTACTTATTAAGGGACTTAACAATGCGATTTAGATCCTTCATATTTGACCTCTGAATGGACCTATACAAATTTTATCCTCGGCAATTGTTTAGCACTGCGTTTTTATATCCACTAAATAAACAAAATAAAACCTTCAACAGATATTCCTAAGGTTACCACTTAGCAAGGGACTTAACAATGTGATTTAGATCCTTCAGATCTAACCTGCGAATGGACCTATACAAGTCTGTACAATAGTTAAATCCATGAAATCCACAACGTAAAACCTTCAGACAATCTGGGTAACATTACGACGAAGCAATGGTCTTAACATTGTGATTTAAATATTTCGGATATAACTGTTCTAGATCATTCCTGGATCTGTAAAGATTAACAAACTACTTAAAATTGGAAACGTGGATAGAGATACCATAAGCATGGTTTATTAGGGATAATGGGAACTGTTGCACAGTTGGGAGCCCCATGTTATCGTAGACTTACAAGGTCCTAAACCCAAAGTCCTCAAATCTTAACAATCGTTGAGATAGATACTCAGGGAATGAAAACACATGCATTACAGCTTGAGAAGTATATATATATATTCCGATCCTCCTAAGCATAGCGATTTGGGCATGAATCACATGCATACAAAAGTGTAAAATGCATGTCTTCAGATCTATGCTTTCAAAACAAAACAACGAATGATTATCATGCTTGGGTAGAGGGAACGCATGCCAAAGTCTAATATTTATCTTATGCGACAAGCTACAAAGATTATCATAAATTATACAAGGGTTGGATCTAGGAGTCAAGCCATGCACACACTAAGATCTGATTTACAGAAACTATATCTCAAGACAACCTGCAACGTTTATCAATCTTATGCCAATCTACATCTCCTAGCCATATAAGGGGCATTGGCGGGTTTATGCGGAAAAGTACATACCCAAAAGATCCAGTACCCATCGCATAAGATCTGGCAGTGATCCATGAGTAAAAAGAACAAAATTAAACATATGTAGATTGTTTAAGTGTAACTCATACATATTAAGAAATGCATTTTAGTTGGGAGACGCATACACAAATGATTTCGTATAACCCCTTCAGATCAAGTATTGATACTTGCAGCAAAACATAGCCATTAGATTGGGTGTCGTAGGCTAGAATCCAAAATCAACGCTGGGATACTTAGATCTACTCCATCATCGAATGCATTTAAAATCACTCAAACGCTGGGAAGGTTTCTTGAATGTTTTAAGTTTTATGGATAAGGTAGACCTTGGGTTGGCATCATGGGCTGGAAAGCCAAATTCCAAAGCCGTAGCAACTCAGATCTATTTTAATACGTATGCATCAAATAAAACACATGCATCCAAAATAATAAAAATTCCACATCCATCTAGAACTCAAGCATTCAAACATAGATATATATTCATATCTATTCGATTAGCAAATGATGAAGAAACATACCAAAAGAAAACACGTGATCTGGCATGAATTGATAATTGATGTGCAAACTAGATTCACCAATTGTTAATACCTACATAAAGCCTACAAAAAACAATGGGAGCGCCTACCCATTCGGGAGTCTGTAGAGAGTCCTCCCTAATAGAGAGTTGAGGTATCCAACCCTCGCTCCCCCTTTCTCCTTAATAGAATGGGGATGCTACCATCCTCACAAATATTTTTCCACTAAGTATGGGATATTTTCCCCCTCATTGATTAGGGCTACTATTTCTATGTCCACCTACTCCAACGGCTCATTCCTTGAGAGAAAAATCTAGAGGAAGACCCGCCATAAAATCCTCAACAGATCCTCTTACAAGAGTCTATTACTCCCCCCTCCAATCGCCAATTTGGGTAGGAATTCAAAGATATATATACGTATGTATACATATATCATGCTAACCAATGTAGGAAATAAACTATCATCCTTTAATATATATATATATGTACACATATATGAATAACTTTCATTTAATGGTACAACATATGTCCCAATATTTAAATTGAGGTAATATGATGGCATCTCTTTATATTTTTACCGTGACTACAACATTTAGTCCCTTAGTAATTAATTCTTTATTTTTCCCTCTCTTTGGCTCTTTCAATTTTAAAGATAATTTCTTGACCCTCTTTGTCGAGGCTAATATGATGGTATCCACGTATATCATGAATAAATAATATTAGAATTTAACTAAATAGGTTATAGTACTTTTAATTGGGATAATTATGGAAAGAATAGGAATCCCTATAGGATTCCATAGTTAAGATGGTCCGAAGACTACATCATCAAAACTCTCCCTCACCATTCTCTTTTCACCTTTATGCGTTTAGTTGGCACCTTGTTAAGTTGTTTCTATATGTAGGTTTTCGACATAGGTAATTTAACATGTATAAGATGTAAAGTTTTGTTTCTGGTGGGGCCTTGGCCTTGAGCTGCTCACCAGAACAAGTACAATAAACATTTGTAATCACAAAGTATGTAGGGTGTGCCGGAGGGATATCACAGGTACGGAGAGCTTCCATTTTGATGATGTTGAGGGCTCTGGCAATACCTATGATCCTTGAACCTTGGGTCTTTGGTGAAATGTCCAATGTTTCCTCTCTTTTTCAACTGGCCTTGTTGGAAGATTCTATGATCTCAAATACATGCCTAACCATTAAAATGGTAAGTTCGTTCTGGTGTTTTTATCCTCAATGGCATTTTTTTGGGTAGAGATATGATAATTTTAAAGCCATAATGCTTAGCGCTGTATTTAGAGAGACCATGATTCTGCATGGAAGTCATAAGAAGCACTCAACATAAAACTTAATGTGAAGAAATTTATGGTATTACCGCTATTTTTAAATATTTCAATAATGTTTTTCTACAGACCGTGAAATGTTCTCGTTTTCAATTTGAACATGGTTTTACACATTTCAGAAATAAACTACACTTATTATAAGTTTGAGAATATTTGTTCCAAAACATTTGCTAAGAATCGTGTTTATCCTTTGATTGTTATTCTAAAGAATTGGTTTGACTGCACTGTAACATAATTCGTCTTTCGTTGTGAACATTATCTTTATGCACTATTTGATTTTATATTTGATTAGAAAATAAATGTCCGAACAAATTTATGTGCTAACTCGGTTAAATATGTGTGTAATATGCATTTATTTAATGATGTTATAAGTGTTTACTCCCCTTTCCGATAGATACTATTCTTTAAGAGCTTCACTGTGTTTTTTTTTGGAGTTTTGTGAAAAGAAAAGAAAAGAAAAGAGCATTACAGGCTTAGATCTCGTGACCTATAAAATACTCTATGACATATTATTGTTTATTTCATACGTTTCTTGACAATGTCATGGGTTTAGCTTGATTAAGATTCAAGAATTTTACTTTTCTATTAATCTAGGTTATTTGGTTATAGGATAAATTATTTTGGAATTTATAACCCTTTCGGGTGTAAGTTTGAATAATTATTTTATAAATATTCTTACCCTACACGTTTCGACATTTAGGTTTGGACTACCTGCATGAAAAGGAGATATGTTTTAAAAAAAAACACAGATATAGAGATTCTTCTTAATATTCAGTAAAGATAAACCTTTATCCTTGTAATGAACACCCAAAACACAAAATAAAACCAGATTATAAAATTTTTTGGAAACCGTTTCCTATGAAAGGAAAATTGTACCTTTATGTTCATTCCACAATCTATGGAAACACCTTTATTTCGCATTTATTTTCTATCAACTCTTTAGCTCGCTTTTTAAATTTTTAGCTTGCAACTATAGCATGACATTCTAGTATTGCATCATGACTTTTATCATCATAATAATCTAAA
>LPNX010449515.1:0-72295 GCA_001517045.1 Pseudotsuga menziesii | reverse complement strand
ATTCCATTGTTGTGAAATATAAGGGATTCTTGAGGAGAGTATAATTAGTCTATTTACTCATCATGCCTGCCAAGGTGGGAATCCCCCATCATCATTAAATATAAATATAAGTATTTATAAGTACACCTTGACTATATATGTTAATCCAACATATGTCAAGATAAACTAAGTCCTTATATAATTTGTCTCGAAAGATGGCATGTCACCAAACTTACTTAGACGAGGTATGGTGAAGATCATATCTTCCTTTCAATTTTCAAGGGAGATGTGTCCTATAGTCCCTTTTATTAAATTTTTACCTCTTTTTAACTCCTTTACTATTTCATGTTTATTCTAAACTCAGTGCAATTCCTTCTATCGGACTTAAACCACATTAGGGTTAAATACAAAGCTAGGGTGTCTTAGTCGTGATAAACATATTTCCTTTTTGAAGTAGGAATACCTTCCCTAAATGCTGCCAGGATCAAAGAGATATGGTTATGGTATCAATGTGGCTCCCCAACCGTTCGTTTTTTTATCCCTTGTAAGTTTTGGATAGCCGTCGGTTAAATGATGTCACTGTCTTCTACCTCCTAAGTTTTCTACTTAGGTAGTATTAAGTTAGAGAAACTGGATGGTTCTATTTCATGTGGGGCCTTGGCCTTGAGCTCCTCACCAGAAACAAGTACAATCAAATATTTTTAATTACAAAACATCTTGGGTATGGGATGGACATTACAATCGTAAATCCTTTTTTAGAAGAAAAAGAGACTCTCGGCTTTGTGATTTTAGTAAAGAAAATACAAGTCCTTTTGGTTGTAAAATGTTATAAGAGTAATCTTTTTATGGATTTTTAACTCTAGATGGAAACCTTTGTATTTTATTTTGTTTTAAAGATAATTTTAAAGTAAACCCTAAATGGTTTTTTTTCTTTGTTTACTTAGTGGAATAGCATGATTTGTAAAATCTATAAACATATACGAAAAGAAAACTAAAGGAATAGTCAGTATTCATTATATATCCAATAAGAAACTATTTATGAAATTATATATATACACACACAGTTTTCTTCTAAAATAAGAACTAAAATAGTCTACAAGATTACTATGAAAACTATGCAAACACTGTTGCATTCGTTAACTGAGAACTATTATCCATTTTTTCTATTATACATGAGAAAATAATTAATAGTCTTAGGGGGACTCCTAAGATTCATAAAATCTCTTAGATATAGACATAAAACAAATTTAAAGATATTAATCACAACATCTCAGTAGCTGTTAACTGTCGAAGTGGAAAAACATCGAAAGAAGATTGTTCCTCCCAACCATCTCGTGAAAGAATCCAAGATCACTTCCTTTAAGACCCCCAATCCTATTCATTAAACCATAAGTAAAAATATGTTTTGTAGAATCCTACACACTACTCTATAACTTAGCAATCACACTTGCGTACTTAACTCTCAACAATTCACTTTAGCTTTCCCCTCATAAAATTTCTCTTGTTTTCCTAACTTTTGAATTTCTAGCAGACCACGAGGCTCCAATCACTTGGAATGTAGTGAGACTCATGCACATTCAATGGTACATATAAGCTTGTGTACATATTTGGTTCATATTTGCAATTAAATGAGTCACCTACGCAGTTCCTCTTTCCAAGAAATGTGACCACATTTATAGGGATGTTGCCTCCTGCAATAGCTAGAAAGTGAATGTTGTTGTTTCCAGTTGTCATTTTGTACTTCTACAATAGATCATTTGTTCTAGTGGGTGCGCGAACACTCTTCAACAGCCTTATTTGGATATGTATCTCCTCTTTTAATTATTTTAATAAATAAAATATTCAACTACAGTCTTTGTTTACCATCCTTGTTCAACAACATAAACATTTACAATAAATTTTGAAATGACGTTTTCTCAAAAATCAAAATGTTTTTCAATTCTAGGTTGGTTACACTTATCGCTCCTCTTTCTGCAACAAAAACAAAAAACTCAATTAGAACTTACTAAATAGTTTGATGATGAAATTACAGTAGAACAACTTCTTTTAAAAATGAAACCCTTACCCACAACAAACAATGTCAAAGGAAAAGTTGTGGTGAGTACAAGGTCTGCTTTACAGTTCTCCATGGAAGTCGAGGAAGCCAGAATAATACCTCAAGAAGCTTAAAATAGAACATTGTTAACACTTTCAAAAACTAGGACTGCCACTTCGTAATCAAATCAGAGCTCGAACGCTCTTGCTGGACACACAAAAGTCTAAATGACTCCTTCTTCCCACAATAATCAAGGAAGATCCCTTTGTATCATGCCAACTACGCAAAAAAAAAAGTAAACCAAATATATTTCTCCACCATGAGCTCAACTCTATTTTTCCCACTCAACCCATCATGCAAATGAGCCTTCACACATGAACCAAACACATTAAACCATGGTCCAAAACCCTAACTCCAATCTAAACATATGGATGGTGGAAGGAACACCACATATTCAAGTTAAGGACTTGTCTAGGCTTTAAACTTCCAACGAGGTCGCAATTTGTTGCAATTGAAACTATTTCCATTTTTTTTTAAATTTTGGACCCTCCTTTTAATCTTATCTTGCCTGGATTTGTTTGGGATAGCTGAACTGTGTTGTCCTCTGTTACAAATTTGGATCATTTGAGGTTGAATTGAATAAATTGTTTACCATTTTCAGAAGTAAATGACTATATTTTGATTAAATTGAACTTGAAGTTTTGGTTTCTCGATAATTTCCTTTTATACTGTCAGAAGTCATTTAAACAATGAATCGGGGCCGTAGTTCTCTACGCAGCCGCCATTGCGGAAGCTAAACGATGAATGTTCTGACGGTTAGCTCTTATCTTTTCTGATGCTGTTGTTTTATTGTTTAACATTTGACTTTGCAATATTTTTGTTTTTTACTCTCAAAACGGTTTATGACTTTGATCAGAAGTCGTAGTCCAGATGTCTCCCTCCGTTGTGGCTCCTTAGAAGACTAACCATACAACGTATAGTTTTTTCGTTCGCTGATGATTTGTTCTGATCTTCGCCGATGTTTTTGATTGCTGCGGGACCCTTATTCAATGTGACTTCTGCTGTTGCGGCTCTTTACTGAACTAATCTCTTGATGCTTAGTTATTCCGCTCACCGATGGAAGATTTTTCCCGCAGACATTTTTTTCACCCGAGGTCTATATATTGGGGTTGGTTATTATTTTATTGTTATCCTTGTGAACTTACGCTTGATCTGTCCCTGTCGAACTGTGCATTCATGCTTATCTGTCGCGATTGTGTTCATTCAAAGTGCTTCCATGGATTTTTCAGACCATCTCGTCAATTGCAGTTTGCTTTCCAGGTAGGCCAACCATGGTTTCTCATTTCTCTTGAGTTTACTCGTTGTTTTGGGAACTAGGGTTTTTCCCGTCGTTTGGTAGTTGGCTGTCTATGTATGATTACGGCATGAAGTATTGGTATTTTTCATAGCATTTACGGTTGAGGGTTTTGTTTTCTTGATCCTATTTTCAAGCCGTTATGAAAGCTCGAACCCGGTCCAAAGGTTTATGAAGCTGGTGCAGACAAGCGTTACGCTATCTGCACTAGTTTTTGTGGGATTGCTTACGGATATTCGGGGAGGGAGTTTTGAGTTCTCTTTCCGTTGTAGGAATTTACCATTTTTTTTTGGGACACCAGAGGGTTTGATTTGTAGTCAGATTGGAATTCCTGCATGTTTAGGATAGGGCCACACTTTCAATTACTAGCCTCGTTGATAGGGGTTTTTCATTTTGGTGAAGAGTTAGAATGCATTTCAGTTTAATTGATGCATATTTCTATCAGGGTTATGTTTAGTTGTAGAACAGACTTAGAATTTTAGACCTAGCTTGCAGAATTTTTTCTTGCTCGTTATTTTCTATTATGCATTAATTTTCTGATAGTTTATTTGCTAAAAATGCATATGGAAGAGTTAAATGTTTTTATATAGATTTTCTTCATTCTTAGAACACTGATTGAAAGCTCCAATAGCCTAAGAGCATGTTTGGTCTATCACAGGGCAACTTCTTAAAAGGATATATGTCTAAAAGACAAAAGAAAAAGGCTCATGTTGCTGAGGGAGAACCAGATGTGGAGATCATTACTAAGGTGGAATATATCTACGAAGACACTAGAGCTACCACTAGGGTAGATCCAGACTACAAATGGGTTGAGATATATCGGATGATCTCAAATTAGTATGTTCCTGATGTGGGATTTGAAGAACTGACTAGATATGCAAATATCAAAAAAATTGCTCTGATGAAGGTAGCCACTAGACCAGAGTTGTTCCCATGCCCTGAGTTGATCGGTTGGATCCTTCCTAGGGAAGATGTGACGACAATGATCTTAAAAAATAATGCCAAATAGGGTTATGCTGCATACAATCCTGGTTATGTCTCACTATCATATCACCTACCTCCTGCTCAAGTATATTTAACTGAAAATTGGCTAAAGGAGATAAATTTGGACCTGGTTGAAACAGTGAAGAGGATGATGATACTTGGGAAAAAATTTCAAACCAGGCCATCAGAAGAGTATGAAACAGCCACTCTTTGGACTCCTTACAGGTTTATAGCACTAATGCTGAACAGAGTGTTTGATAGAGCTCATGGTAAAAGTTTCAAGTTCGAATGGATTCCCATTATGTTCTATGTGGCCACCCAGGGGACTGTATTCAACTAGGCAAACATTGTGTCCAACAACCTCTCAGCTTGCATATCTTCATATTTGGGAGGGATATCCTAGAAGAATTCTAAGTTCTATATAGCTCCATCTTAGTGTACTGTATATTATGTACCCATCCATTTCCAACCTTAAGGTGCAATTGGGACAGGGATAGAACCCCTGTGTACACTGCATACAAACTTTTTTGGGCACACAAATATTATAGCCACTATAAAGAGATATGTGAACATTTCATTATTCATTTGTACAATTTAATCTTCCTGACATAATGCAACTGTATGTCCAAGGAGGCATTCAAAGTCATTGAGGAACATGTGAGCTATTATTTGACTAAGGAGGGGATGTACATTAGAATGTATGGTTTCTCTAGGGCACCTTCTTTACTCCCTAAGTATGCCACTGATTATGTGGTGCATAAAGAAGAAGTTAGGCAAGTTTATCTAGATGGTGTAGGAATCTTCCTTTTTGAACATAAGAAGGCAGCCTATCTTGCCATACCTTTCTAACTGGGAAGTTACAAATTTTCAAAGGTCAAACTAACTGCTGAATTTGTACAAGAGTTGGAGCATTTTTGTTTTGGGGAGATGAACTTCCACAGGAATGACTCCCGAAATAAGGTTGCAAAGCATTATAAAGAAGCAAATGTTCATTTTGAATATACAAACTTCTGGGACAAAGATGAAGAAATCTTTAGGAATGCAAGGAATATGACTACATTGAAGAAAATGTTTAAATAGAAAATCACCATTGTGGGAGGTAAAGGAAAAAAAACACAAAAAAAAACATGAAGAAGAGGAAGCCAAGAAGAGGGAAGAGGATCTTAGGAGGCTAGCACAAGAGGATGAAATTTGGCTAAAGAATGAAGAAGAAGAAAAAAGAAAAGCTGTAGAGGAAGCAGCAAAGAGGCAGAAGAAGAAAGAAAGAAGAAGCAAGATGGTGAGATAAAGAAAAAACAAAAGGAAAGTGAAGGTCTAAGACTAGCTGGAACTAAGAAAGACCAGAAAAATACTGACGCAAGAAGAACCGGAGCATACCAATCAAGGGCATGGAGAAGACAATCTTGACTCAAGAGTCTGCTACAACTTCTGGCAGCACCCAAGAATACGTTTTTTTTGGATTGAATCTGATACTTTTTTTCCAAAGAAGGAGAATAGGTCCCTGATTTCAGCACCATCTTTTATGACAAGGAGAAAAAGAGGATTGTGAAGAGAAATAAGAAAAAGGTCGAAACAAGGGGACAATCAGGTATGATGATTACTGATAAAACGTTGGTGCATGGGACACATGCAGATCCACAACTGACAGCCAGAGATGGTGTGGCATGAACCCAGGACACTAAAGACAATGTGGATATACTTATCACAAACCTTGAGCAATCAAGGAAAAATGTAGCGCAATTAAAGGACACTCTAAAAAAGGAGAGGGATGAAGGTAACAAGTTAAAGAAAAAATTTGAAGATATGCATAATGAAGTAAGGGCTTCAAATATAGAATTCCAAACTCTGCATTCAAGCAATATGGCCTTGGAAGTCTTAGTAGAGAAAAATGAAAGGGATGATCAGAATAGTCTAGCATAACTATAGAAGTTATAGTTAGAGTATCAAGGTTTGACGACAGAGAACAATGACCTCAAAGTATCATATGAAACTTTGAGTGTAGAAAAGGACCAACTGCAGAGCAAAGTTGTTGAGTTGGAGGTAGAGAGGGCCACCATAGAAGAAAGGGAAAAACAATACCAAGTGCAAGTAGCAAGTTTTTAGGGACATATTGCTTCATTAACAGCATCACTGAAGGATTCCAGTGAACAACCAACTCATATCCATCCACTAAAGGACCATGTCCTAGCCCAACGAATAAGAATGTACCAAGTACAAATGTCTATTGAAGAGGAAAGGCGTAAGATCTTATAGGTAGATAGTAGGTTGGAAGAAATCCTGGACACTACTTCATATTTTGTAGATAGGTCTCAAGATATTTTGGAAGTCTTGACAGGAAGAATAGTTTGGTTAGAAACAAGACAAGAAATCCCTGCAAAGCTACCAGCTAAGGATCGACATAGTTTGAAGCAAGACTACGACTTATTAGAATTTGCAATAAATACTGCGCAGGAATTCGAGAAGACTGTGAAAAAAATGAGAGGATCCTATACTGAATACTACAGAAGGGTGTTGGTCACCTACAACAGATTCCATGTTGCTACAGAACAAAGATTGGATGCACTTCTTGAACATGAGTTGTTCATAGAACAGTTAGAGAGCAGGTATGAGGAGGATGAATAGAAGGTACAACATGTCAAATACTTAGATGAGCAGATCCTGAATAATGCAGTAGCTCATTCAACAGTCAACATCCATTTACTTGAATATCAGTTACGTTTGATTCCAGCAACAATTGAGGTGATTAGGAATCAGGCTGCAAAATATGAGATCAACATCCATTGGCTTGAACATTCAAATTTTGAAATTATAGCAGCAAAGGCCCAAGCGTGGAAAAAGTTCGTTAATGATCAAGCGGGGCCCTATTCATAAAGTGCTCTATTAAATTTTTGTTTTAAATGTAATATAATGTCTAATGTATGAGCACTCACTACAGAACGAATTTTGGGAATTCAAACATTGGGGAAGCCCAAGAGTCATTTGGGGGCAGCCCAAAAGTTTTGATTTTTTGTATAAGTATAGGAGAGTTAGAAGTAGTAAGGGAGTTTTTCCCACATAGATTTGTGAGAGTATGATGTAAGAAGAACTATTTGCTTTTGCATAAAGAAATTACAAGTTTCCTGTTGGAGAAAGCTTTGTGGAAGGTTTCAAATACTGTCCTATGGATTTGTTGAATGTGAACTATTTTCTTTTCAGTTGTTATCCATTAACTATGAGATCGTTCTAACTCTTTGAACCTATGTTATTGTTATTAATCCACTCTAGTTTATTCTATGAAAGGTCCACTATGAATAATGAATGCTGTTCACAATAGGGATAATTTTAAGGGTGAATTTTAGCCCAGTGGGCTATTTTTCCATGTTTTTCTCCCAAAAAACATCTGCCATTTTGCATTTTTTGAAGCCCTGTTTCACCCAGTTTTGACAGGGTAAATTTTTGTTCACCCTAAAAATCACCAAATTATTATATAAACAATATAAAATCCTTGGAAAAAAATTTATTTTCTGAAAAATATGGCCAATCATTTTATAGTTGGCATTTTAATAATTGGTAATATTCGCCAACATTTATAGATTTTTAAATAACTATGGTTCCTTAAAATCATCCATGGTTCATAAACAATTAGCTATGGAAAATATAACCCTCACTGGCACTGCCTGCCCAATCTATATCAACATAACCCTCTAGGTTAATCTTCTAATTCTCCTCATACATGAGCCCATAATCAATTGTACCCCTCAGGTACCTCAAAACATGCTTTGTAGCAATCAAGTGAACATGTCTCAGATCTGTCAAAAACTGGCTCAAGGTATTCACACCAAAGAAAATATTTGGTCTCATGTTCATTAGGTACATCAAGGACCCAATCATTTGATGATACATCATAGCATCAAATGCTTTTGATGAAGCATCACTCAATAGCTTCAGGTTCGATGCCATAGGTGTGGTTATGGCCTTGCACTCCATCATCTCGAACCTCTTCAGGATCTATATTGCATACTTCCCTTGTCCAAGGGAGATTCCACTTGCATTCTGCCACACCTCCATGCCTAGAAAATAGTGCATCATACCCAAGTCTTTCATTTCATTCTCAATAGAAAGCTTTCTCTTCGTATCCTCAATCAACTCATCCATACCTGTTACAACTAGATCATCTACATGCAGTAGGAGCATCACTGGGTTGCCATCTTCAACCATCTAGTAAAGGTTGGAATCTGCTTTATGCTTAGTAAAGCCCAAACTAGATAGAGATCCATCATTTCTGTTGTACCATGTCCTGGGTGCATGTTTCAAACCATATAGGGCTTTCTTCAATCTACACACATGAGACTCCCTGACATGTGTCTCAAAACCAAGTGGCTGCTCTACATACACTTCCTCTTCCACTACACCATTCAAGAAAGCAGTCTTGACATCCATTTGGTGTATCTTCCATTTCATTATTGCAACTAGAGAAAGTATTGATCTAATGGAAGTGTATCTAGCTACAAGTGTAAATGTTTCTTCATAATCTATTCCTTCTTTCTGTGAAAAGCCACAAGCCACGAATCTTTCTTTGTATTGCTTTATGCTTCCATCTACAACATGCTTTATCTCGTACATCCATTTGGAAGTTACAATTGACTTCCCTTCTTTTCTTAGGACATCATCCCAAACATCGTTGTTCATGATCGATTGATACTCTTCGATCATAGCATCCTTCCATTCTTTCTGTCCTGCCACTTCTTCATAATTGGAAGGTGCTTTATTGATAAATTCACATAGTAAAGCTACATACCCAGAGCAGGATCTGGTTCTCTTTCTTTCTCTATGATTCTCTTCTAGAGCCCCATATCTTTCTGCACCTTGGATAGCTTCTCATACCCAAGCAGGTTTCCTCTTGTGAGGATTCTTCTCCTTAGGTGGATCTACAGGTTCTTGTGGTTCTTTAAATTTTCTATCTTCTTATTGAGTTTCTTCGTTCATGGTTGTATCATGAATTCTGGGTGCTTCTGCTTCTTCAGGTTCTTCAGCAGGTCTCTTTCTAGATTTGTTGTAAGTTGAGTCTTCATCAAATGCTACATCCCTGCTGATGTTGATCTTCTTGAATCTTGGGAAATATATTCTATAAGCCTTCGAGCTTTCAGAGTATCCCACAAATATACCTTTCTTTCCTTAAGGATCTAATATTGTCCTCTTTTCTTTCGGAATGTGTATGTACACTAGACAACCAAATATTCTAAGATGGTTGGATTTTGGTTTCTTGCTGGAAAACTCTTCTTCAGGTGTCTTGTTCTTGAGTACTCTATGTGGGGTATAGTTCAGTACATACACCGCTATTCTGGCAGCTTCTACCCATAGATGCATGGGAAGATCTTGAACATGAAGCATTTCTCTTGCAACTTCCATGATAGTTCTATAATTCCATTCTGCAACCCCATTCTATTGTGGATTATATTGAGTGGATAACTCCCTCTTAATCCCTGATTGTTTGCATAAGTTTTTGAATTCATTTGATGTGAATTCTCTACCATTATTTGATCGAAAGGTCTTGATCTTCTTTTCTGTGTGGTTCTCGATCAAGGCTTTGAATTCCTTGAACTTGCTGAGAACTTTATTTTTGTTCTTCAAGAAGTAATTCCATGTCTTCCTAGAATAATCATCAACGAAAGAAACATAGTATACATACCCTCTTAGTGAACTTGATGACATTGTTGGAGTAGGGTCCCGCAGCTACAGAAGAAGCCACTATTTTGATGGATAGATAGTTTTGGTGGAGATATAAGAGGTAGAGATACGACACTGTAGCAGGTTTCTAGCTACAGATCAGAGCTGAAACCCATGACGTAGAAGACAGAGAAGTCAAGGAAGATGACGATACTTGAGCGGTCGAGAAGAGAGAGCTCAACCACTACATTGAAGGCAGCGGCAGAACATAGGAGGGCTCAGCTACACTCATAAAGGAAAAGGAGCAACGAGGCCGAGCCATTGAAGACGAAGGATAGAAAAAGGGAAGCGGTGCATAGTACCCATGATCAGTGCCGAGAATCATGGAAGACCGCAGAGAGCTGTGGTGTGACGGATAGCGGCTACCTCAAAGTACAGATACGCCGACTGTCACTAGTTAGGGTTTGGGTTACTGTTGGGACAGGCCCATAGTGTTGTAATGGTGATACCTTTGGGCCGCCTATAAAGGGATATATTTTGTACTGTAAAAGGGTTGGTTGGTTGGTGGGTTTGTTGGTTCATTCAGTTGTTAGTTGTTTGTAGAGTATTAGACAGTTGTAGAAGCCAAAATTTGGTTCTTTTATTAGCTGTAGTATCTTACTGTAACCAGTAGCTGGCTCACTGAGCATGCATGTAACGATCCGTAGGGATCGATAGAGAGGGAAGAGTATATTGTAAGACGTGCAATATAGAGGTAGAAAAGATATCTAAGAGAGAAGATATTAAGCTACATATGCAGTGCAGAAGAACTGTGTTTACCTTCCCCTGAGCTATAATAGAAACATATTTCTGTGGACGTAACTTCCATCCCGGAGGTGAACCACGTTAAAATCGTGTGTTATGTGATTGCTTTGTGTGTTGTCTTTATTTGATGCATATGCCAGTTATTTTATGAGCCTTGCTTACAGTTTAATGTATGTATGCATTGTTCAGTTCGCAGTAATATAAAAGGATAGACATAAGTTGAAATCGTTGACATGTTGTATGCGGGTTCAGTTATGCTTTGCGTAAAAAAGTCACTAGTCACAGTGTTGAACATCCTGTTATGTTGAGTCTTGCAAGTTGACATGAACAACGCTAAGTGCGTTGAGCCACGGGAGTGGGGTATCGCGGGGAGGCGATACTGCACCGGCAGAGGAGCTGCGGTGCTCGATACCGTAGGTTAAGGACTTAGCATTGGGAGGAAGTTACATGTCACCTGGTGCGCGGTGATGCGGTAAGGATGGAGTCATTGCGAGTCAGTGGAAGTTGCACGACGTGAAAAGGGACCTCGCGACACACAGAGAAAGAGGCCTTGCGGCTAGGAGAGCTGCGATTCGCAAGTAGGATGCCACAAAACCTGGTCCAAGACACTTGAGTCCTTGGCCAACCCATTAGAGTCACTTCAGGTGAGACTTCAGGCTGCCTCACGGTCTGTTGTCGAAAGGGCTAGTGAGCTAGGGGTGTTGTTGGTTAAATATAGTAAACCCGGGTCTGCCCATAATAGCCAACAAATGGTTCCGTTTCCGGTTTTGAACAAACTGAGCTGATGTTCTGGTGGTGTCCTACGAGAGACGAACTCAATGAGCGGGTTTGTTCTAACCAGAAATAGTTTGCTGAACGAGAGAATAGGAGTCCTAAACTGAGTACAGAGGCCTGGTTACAGAAACATATCATTACAGACCTGCATGCTATATTTTTTTACGACCTTTGGGAACGAGCTTTACGTCTGGTTATGAAAGTTAACTGATACAAGCATATTCAAAAAGAAAAGAGACATTGTCTGGACACCGGAGCTGATACAGACCGTGAATAACCTGGATAATCCTATCACGAGGGCAGTAGAATTCTGGCTTGCGAGCATGCTAGAAGGCTTCGTCACAGAGTTTGCAGTCGACCCGACAAAAAGCTTCAGCGAGGCTGAGCACTATTTCTTCAAAGGATATCGTGGTAAGTACCTAAGATCTTTAAACTTTTCCATTAAGATGCTATTACATGAAAGGGAACAATGGATCTAGTTTAAGATGAATAAGTAGAAATAGTAATGTCACAAGAGTTTGAAAGTGATTTTGATGAAATTGGACGAACACGCAGTGGAAAGAAGTATAAAGTAGATTTCGGATCTCCAATATTTGAAGACAGTTTAGATAGTACTAGACAGCAGAGTCATAGTACCACAGAAGTAACAGAGGGGGGTATCCCTTACCACCCTTACACCCCACAGAAACAGACCGGGACTCAGACCAATCCCATAGGAACTCCATCCAATAGCTCACAGACAGTACCTACCACCGCTACATCACCTCCACCTACACCGCTGAGTGGCAGTAACACAGTAAATCAACATCCACCACGTAGAAATAGAATGGGGGATGATATGAAGCTACCTATATTTAAGGGAATAGGGGCAGAAGACCTCGAGTAGCATTGGTTTCTCTGTGAAGCCATGTGGACCATCAAAACAATCAACGATAATAACCTTAAACTTGTACAGTTGGTCACCACACTAAGAGATCGAGCCTTAACATGGTATATCAAGTATACCACAGTACCCAAGACACTTGTCCAAGTCAAGACCGCCATGATTAAAGAGTTTAAGAAACCTAAGTCTAAGTCATAATGCATTACAGAACTCAAAGACATCAAGCAGTTACCTATAGAGTCGGTGCAGGACTTTGATCAGAAATTCAAAGCCCTTATCGACCAAGTTAGTTTTGAGTTCACGCCAGAGCAGAATAAGGAATGGTTTATTGCAGCCCTGTTCCCTCACATTAGACTTCCGTTAATGCAGCAGAAACTCCAGACGTAGGATAACGCATTTGAAATGGCGATGAAACTAGAGGCTTCACCTCTAGCTAAGAGCAGTACAGCCATGGCAACTTTACAAAACCAGTTGGCTAATCTCACATTACAGTTCCATGAACTTAACAAAGGGAAAGTGGTTGCGCAAGACATATGGTGTGTAAAATGTAAAGCACAAGGCCATAGTAAAGATAATTTCCTGGTCTTTGTAGAATATATAGCAACCAGGGATCCAAACCCCTTACCACAGACCCACGGGCCATGGTGCGAAATATGCAAAACGCGAGGACATCTACCTCACCAGTGCCCTCTACTTCAGAAGTACGTGCAGACACCTAAGAATGTATACTACATCTTCTGCAAGTATGTAGGCCATGATGTACACGATTGCAGAGCCTATGATCTCATGGTCGGAGAAAAGAAATACTTGTACAAAGTCCAGTCAGAGACACAGGGACCAGGAGCAGGACCACAACAGGATCTAGCTTATGGAGGCCATGGAGGAGGATTCAGAGGACGAGGCCATGGAGGAGGCTTTGTGCGAGGAGAAGGCTCCGGCAGAGGAGAGGGTTTTGGCTGTGGTCATGGAACAATTACTTGTTACAACTGCGGAGTTGTAGGACACTATGCTAGGGACTATCAGAGCCCCACTACCACTTGTAACTACTGCAAATATTATGATCATACTATAGAGGAGTGTCCTACCTTGATAGCTAAGATTAGAGAAGATGACCTATCTCATTAGCTAAGAGCAGAACAAGAGGTTCCATATGTCAAGAATGAAAATATGCGGAACCCGAGTCACGTGAATACCTGGAGCGATTTGGTGAGAAGAAAAGTGAAAGGGAACACAAACCGAGCAAGCAGATCTTCAAGATGCAGAAAAAGGCTTTTTCTCGGAACGGAATTCATGGTTTGTATCTCTTTCATATAGAGGGCTCTAGACTGAATGAAATGTTTGAGAAGGTTGGAAGATACAGATTTCCCTTGTGATAAAATTTCTAACCCAGATAAAGAGGAAAGGATATATGTGGAAGACTTCTCAACACTAGAAGGTTCTTAAAAAGTTTCAGGAGCAACGAAAGCGAGACCATGACTAAGGGAAGGAAAGATCAGAGAGCCCAACGAACTAAGTTACAGAAACTATAAAGAGAATGTCGAAGTGATGCAGAAGGAAGTCGTAGGACTTCACGACAAGTTGCAATGGACTTCGTAGCAAGCCAAGGAGAAGCTACAGCAGGAGAAACCCACTGGTAGTGGCTCAAGGATGAGCCAGAAGTAAGTGTTAGGGGACTGTTGGAGTAGGGTCCCATAGCTATAGAAGAAGCTGCTATTTTGACGGATAGACAGTTTTGGCGGAGATATAAGAGGTAGAGCTACGGCACTATAGCAGGTTTCTAGCTACAGATCAGAGCCGGAACCCATGACGTAGAAGACAGAGAAGTCAAGGAAGATGATGGTACCTGAGCGGCTGAGAAGAGAGAGCTCAACCACTACATTGAAGGCAGTGGCTGAAGACAGGAGGGATCAGCTACCCTCATAAAGGAAAAGGAGCAACGAGGCCGAGGCATTGAAGACGAAGGACATAAAAAGGGAAGCGGTGCATAGTACCCATGATCAGCACCGGGAAGCATGGAAGACCGCAGAGAGCTGTAGTGTGATGGATAGCGGCTACCTCAAAGTACAGATATGCCGAATGTCACTAGTTAGGGTTTGGGTTACTATTGGGATAGGCCCACAGTCATCGCGAGTCAGTGAAAGTTGCGCGACGTGAAAAGGGACCATGCAACGCGTAGAGAAAGAGGCATCGCGGCTAGGAGAGCTGTGAGTCGCAAGTAGGATGCCACAGAACCTAGTCCAAGACACTTGAGTCCTTGGCCAACCCATTAGAGTCACTTCGGGTGAGACTTCAGGCCGCCTCGCCGTCTGTCGCCAAAAGGGCTAGTGAGCTAGGGGTGTAGTTGGTTAAATACAGTAAACTTGGGTCTACCCATAATAGCCAATAGACATTGGTATGCATACATTGAAGTGGATGGTTTCCAAGATTCCTTTTGTGTTGCTCTCACTACTTGGAAATTTTTTCTTTGTCTTCTTTCCTTTCGCACATCCTTTGCAGACCCCTTCATGTTTTGGTTGAATTATAGGAAGACCTTCAACAGCTTTGCTTGCAAGTGGTAATGCTTTGTAGTACACATGTTCAAGCCTTCTATGCCAAAGTTCATTGGGCTCTACTGTGTCATGGACCAAATCTTGTTTTGTATGGCCCTTCAATTTGTATAATCCTCCTTCTTGTTCTCCAATTACTATTGAATTGTCAATAGGCTTTCCTCTTGACCACATGAGGACTTGGCCATCTACAAATGCAACCCTCATGCCTTTTGCATCTAGCACTGATATGGATAGAATATTCTTCTTTAGTCCTAATACAAACAAGACATCCTTCATTTTCATGGACTTTCCAGAGTATAGCTTGTAGGAGGATTCACCACTACCTTTTATGGGATATTGGTAGTCATCCCCAAGTTTCACCTTATGGGGTAAATTATGTTCAGATAGTTTCTCAAAAGATTCCTTGAAACCTGTCATGTGTTTGGAAGCCCTAATGTCAATAAGCCAATCTTTTCTTTCATGGGTGACAGTTTTTGTGAGAGCAGAGATCAGAACATATTCTTCTTCACTTGAAGAGTCTTCACTTTCTTATTTTACTTTCTTCTTGGGAGGATCATCATCCTCGGTAGTGTGAGCATGATGTCTTATTTTGGAGTTATTCTTCTTCTTGGATCCATTCTTATTCATGGGACAATTTCTAGAAAAGTGTCCTATTTCATTGCATGTGTAACATGTGAGTTTGGATGAATCCCTTCTTAGAAGCTTATTTTTCTGATGAGAATGCTTACCATAGTGATGATGATTTTCCCTTCTTCCTTTCTTGGAGTGTACTGTGAGAGCTTGATATTCACTTCCCATATTTTTTTCTTGAGATACTATTCGAGCTTCTTCTGGTGAGCATTCTTCCCACAGTCTACTGAACTTGACTAACTTCTTCCTAGCATAGATTCCTTGGATGATGTTCTTCCCTTCAAATAGTTTGGTTAGGAAATCAAACATGGCTTTAGGTGTCTTGAGGGAGGACACCTATGGTATGAGGTGATCCTTGATTGAATTAGCAATGATCCTCTTTTCCATAACCAACTTCTTCTTTTGTAATGCCTTAGCATCATCTCTATCTAGAACTGGAACCTCCTCATGGATGTAGGAGTCCAACTCATTTTCTTCCAGGACTAGGGAGATATTATACTTCAAGGACCAGGGAGATCCTATAATTCTAGTATTGGTATGATGAGACATCTTAACTCAGAAACTGAAATGGAAATCCAAAATATTTAGATCTTACCAGGTCAAGATGCTGGATCTGGATTTGGAGCTGAAATTTTGCAGTGCTTGTTTAGGAGCAGATTGGGGTTTTTATTTCCCGGAGTTCTATCCGGCTAAATTCTTTGATCTTGATCTCTAAACTTCAATTTTGGGGAGGAGATCGATCCAGGCCTGAGCTCATTGAAAAATTCCACTTCTGTGAAAAGCCCTAATTTCCAGTAGTAGTGCCGGGTCCAAGACTGAAAAAACCTCAGAATTGGACTCTGCTTCGACAGAAAGATGCACCCTAGGGAGGAAAGTTATTCCAACCTTATTTTGCTGAAAATATGTAGAGAGAGATCCACAAAGTAGGAATCCCTAGTTCCTGCAGCTGCACAGTGTCTTCTTCTCAGATTAGCTCTAATACCATGTTAGATTTTTAACATTAAGCTAGCATTATATTAGGATATTTAACTAAGAGAATAACAAGAACAACAATAAAACACAAGATACAATGAACACAATTTTTTTCCTTAGGGAAACCATAAATGGAGAAAACCCCATAAATTCCTCACAGATAGAATCAACACTAAAAGTAAAACCCAAAATAGTAAGATGATCTCCCGATAGCAGTAACCTTATTTCTTCCTAGCCCCAATGTCTTCTTCTTCCTCAGCTATGTGCTACAACTAAGTGTGAGTGAGTGTGTGATAAATATAGAGGCTAGCTGTCTATTTATACTAATTATTGACTTGACTAAACCCTACTACAGCCAACTTCACTAGGTGAGTCTGACATCACTAGTGCCCTGAAACTGTGGGGACTTTAACCCGTGAACAATAGGAGGGTTATCCACCTTGACTTGACATGACTTGTTTACATTATAGAAACTCCCGATCGGAACATCAGGGCATGAAATGACTCAATTACATTATAGACACATCCTAGAATAAACATCGGGGTATAATACATAAGAAATACAAGTGAATACATTCTGAAGTTACAATTACATCAAAAAGAAGCCGTAGAACACATGAGTTATGAAAACTGTTGTGTTGAGCATGAAGCTCTGAAGCACATGAAAAGATAAAATTGGAAGTGTTGAGAATAAGTCGTGGAGCCTTCCAAGTTGATGTTTATCTTAAGCTGTGGAACATCATATCCTTGGCCATTCTATCCCAAGGTGTATCCTACAAATACATCCTATCATTAGTGTTGAGAGAGGATCTCTGGAATTGCACTAAGTTTGTAACTCGTTGTTTTTAGAGTTGAGTATGAGCTCTCGACAAGCGCTAGGAGTTACTAAAAATAATTAATATGTCTATTGAAGACGACTCGAATAAAACATTGATCTCATCTCGCTTATTTTTAAGCAATTAAATGAAATTTCAAATTTCTATATCTCATTAAGTACTAAAGAATGACCATTTTATACGAGGGAATACAACATGCAAGGATGTTTAGAGTTGCCTAGCCTAGTTGACCTAACCCCTACGTGAAGGCCTTATTAAAGAAAGTGTCATATGTTTAGGGATCATGATTATATGATACCTTAGGACAAGATGTTAACAAATGATATATATATATATATATATATATATATATATATATATATATATATATATTATGTATAAAGAGTAAGCATAGTAATAATACTAATAAATATAAGAAATAAAGAAAGGATCCGTAATATTATTAGTATTACTAATGATTATTAAATATTAAAATACCTACAAGAGTCCAAATACGAACTATTTAAGAAATGAAATGATTCTTGATTTAACTACCCCTTTGACATAAAAGTCTCCCTATAAAAACCCAAGACAAAGAGAGGTTTGGGGATCTTCTATCTTTTTGGAGGATTCCATAATTCTACATGATTATTCTCAAGAGAGTTATTGGAGAAAATTGTTCCTAAAAGGAAAAAGGAGAATTGATTAAGAACATGATAGCCTAGATAGGAAAGCCTTACATTAGGATATATAAGCTACTTGCATGTTGGAACCAACTCATGGGGAATCTGGATTGAAACTAGGAACAGTTCTGGGTGATGGTTGGGTGGAATATGGTAGTTCCCAAGTTGTTTGGTTATCTAAACAAAGGTCAGATATTTCTATGAATTTGTGAATTCTAGGTATTTGAGTGTTAATGTTTTCAGCCATTGAAACAACTTCATCTTGCAGGTATGAGGTTCTTGATTTTCCCCTTGCAAATTGTACTAGTCTTATTATCTGGACTAGATTGACTTCTTATCAATTATCTAGTAACAGTTTGTTATAAGCTAGCTTATCATTTTTGCATTGCTACTTTCTACACTTGCAGGTTGGACTCATTCTGTACTACCATATATAAATATTTTACCAAGGGTTAGGATTATCTATGGGAGGGTTTTGCTTCCTAATCTCATTATTTATTTACAGATGTATTTCTTTATTGAAGGTTAGGTTATCTTTTCTTTCTTTTAAGTAGGTTATCTTAAATATATTTTATTCTTGATGAGTTAAGAACCATTAGTGCTATCTATGGGAGGTTTTTTTTCTATTTCATTTTCACAATTTAATTCTTGTCTATTAATTTTAGTTCAAAACCTAGAACTAATTAAAAACAAAACCTATGTCTTTTCTTTGTTAGCATAATTCATATTTCCAGCAGCCTTATATTGAATATAAATAAACCAATTGTTATCTATAACATTGAAATAATTCTAAGTAGAATATTATAACATAAATACAAATAGCTAATACTTTAAAACAAATATTATAAACCATAACTACAAACAAAAAATTTCCACTTAATAAGCAAAAACAACAAACTACGATTGTGAAGATAAGCTATTGAGAACTCTAAAGGTCTCTAGGCATAATTTAATTAAATATGAACCATATTAATATTTCAACCAACCTCATATAGAATCAACCATAGTTTAAATAAAAAATACTTAACATATAAATCAAAAATCTTTCAGGATTGATTCTTGTGGGCATCCATGCGAAACCAAATCTATCCACGCACTTATCCTTTACAAACAAGATGGCCCAGGATCGAATCCTGTGAAGATCATGACTTAAACCCCAAAATACATTTAAAAGCATCACCAACATCGAATCGTCCAGGATTCGTTAGAATCATTTTAAAGGTTGTAACATTTCATATCGTTCTACACACTTTAAGTTATAAAAATCAGATTCCATAAGAGTTAATCAGAGATTGAAATTATTTCCCTATCAACATTTTCACATCATTTACCAACAAAATTTATGCACTGTAAAATATTTAACATTCCTCCACATAGGTATCGGAACCCCAATATATATGCTGTATCCATTTCGTGGGTCATGGCCATTATACAAAATAGTAATCAATTAACATAAACTATAACTAAAATTAAACCCATGTCTATGCTAAGCATAAAATACTACATTCCTTTCATAGGGTTAAGCCCCATAGTCACGACCTGTCACGTCCCCGTCTTTCAACCGGCGAAGAGGACGCGACGAACATTAACATAGCTGGGCAAACAGCCCATGAACATAAGACAGAGGATATCAATGCTAAAATTAAAAGCCTAAACAACAGGCATAATTCATCATACAAGGATGCACAGTCCTTCAAACAATCAGCAGAAGAAAACATAGACATTCCAGCATTTACAATCAATATAAATTACAGAGATGCAGTAAACAGCAGTACTTATCTTTCAATGAAGAATTCACCCGCAACCAGCTACGTCGCTGCAACGTTCCACCCAACCATAGGCCAGCTTTCTCATCAATCTCTCAGCAACGCTTCCACCCCCGAGCTGGGCATGATTCCTCCGGAATAAGGGTCAATTGCAGGCTTATACATAGCCTAGGGGCACAAACAACAATTCAACATAGCTGGGTTTCACAGGCTTTCAACAGACAAGCCAAGCCAGCACAGTCCAAGGCTCAACCACTGCATACCAGCAGCAAAACAACTTCATTCACTGCTCTGTGATGAAGGCATAAACAACAGGGTGGAAACCCCAAACCAAAATGAGGCACAGCTCAGCCCGCTAAGCAACTCAGAGCTAGTTTTGGCCCTAACGTGGCCAAAACAACCCAGCTGCAACCCAAACAAGGTACTTCAGCCGCCCAAACACACAATGAACAATAACACAAATCACAGACCACAACGGATAATCAACAACAATCCCAGCATAGCCATGGGAACTCAACACAGACCACAATGGATAATCAACAGCTCACCCCAAATACCCAGTGGCCCAAAACGCAGTTGGACACCACAGCCAACAAAACATATTAGCATACACCTTACCAGTGACGTGGGGAGCAACAACCCATTTTGCACAACCAAAGCTGCTGGGAAAATGTATGTGGACCATAATGCAGACGAATTCACCGTTTCCTGACCTATGCATGAGGAACAATAATGCAGAACCCCACCTTCAGCCCATGAGGAAAGGATTCAGCCATTGCATTCATTAATTCGCGGAGGAAAACGACGTGGGTAAAACCCAGGAAATTCCTGTGCGCGAAAATGAGAAACAGGAGGGAAATTATCTGCGTGAGAATGCACAGCAGTTAGGAGGATGTGAATTGCAAGTGCCTGAGTGTTTAGCAACTCGTGGAGAGGAAGAAAATGCCTGCGTGAGACCAAAACCACCCAGAGCCTGTGCATGAGGAGCCAACAGACCAAAAATCGTGGTGAGAGTGAACTAGCTAGGGAAGAGTGCGTGAGGGAGAAGAATGGGCAGATGTGGGTGGAGTGAGCAAGTGGGTAAGGCTGACAGCCTGCCACAACCACCACCACTTCAGTAATAACTCCCCCAACCACCAGCTGAAGCATTAAAGAGGTTAACAAGGGAAGATGGAAAATCAACAAGGTGACAAAACATGGGATTTTCCCCCACAACCAAGGTTTGACATCCCCCACCCCTTATCCTTTGGAACCATGCCCTTTTCATCCAATGTTGCACTGCCGTAGATGGTTGTGGTTTATTTTAATTGATGTGCGCATTTACATGATGCCACATTAAAATGTGTCGAATAGCACAACATACCATCGGCAATTACCGTCATTGCCGAAACATACACAACCAAATCGATGGTGGGGCTTTTTCCTTGAGCTCCTCACCACGATTAATTACAATATATACATCATGCAAACGGGGTCAAAAGCGGGGACATTACACGGCCATTTCCATGTAAATACACACGTAAGGAAATAAACAATATGAATAACCATAAATAAACATTTCGCTAATCTCTTACAGAGTCGTCGAGCTAAATGGAAAGAATGCCATTGCGAGTGATGGCATGGATCTAAGCCAAGAAATCCTTTTAAATCATCCAAATAAGAATCTAATAACAAAACAAAAGTTTACATAGAGTCAAAAAGTGGCGAGCTAAGAATCATAACCATGATTTATACGCAGTAGCGAATGCATTAAAATTAACCACCATAAAATATATAATAAAATACATAGTCACATTTCCAGGCCATTGAACCATTGAAAGGAATGGTGTTGTCACCCTTTATCAAAACCCAACATTCTGAACAAAGCATAGAGACTATAATAAATCACCATGGCCACAATGTTAACGCTATCAATAATTTATTTATTTATAGGGCCGAATCACACAAGTCTCAGCCCGAAGGCACCAGACCCAAAAAAAATGCAAACTGTATATGCATATTTCGATGTTCTATTTCATTCACAAGCAGACCCATATCCAGTCACAACTCTTAAACTAAACCATATATTCATCCAAACAACGAGCTTAAATCTTTTCCAAAACACCCACACATAAAGGAACAAGTTTTAATATTGTTTGTAACAGGGCTTACCGTAGAGGGAAATGCATCGGTCACTTGGAAAGACCCACGGCCATGTAGTTAATGCCCTACAACATGTGAATAGACGACATGAAGGATGAGGAGTATGCCAAGCCTCTAGACCGAAATAACAAATAAACAAGTGTTGCAAAACCAAAACAAAGGACACACCTTCCAGTGCATAGCTGAACACCAGTCCTCATGCCATGATACAGACTAAAGATTCAAATAGATCTCACCTAATTAAAGTAAAAATGACCCATGCCTCCACAAAATTTCAATCTTAGGAATTGAGAACCCCAACTCCCAAGGTGCATTAACTCCGCCACCCTGTCCATCACTACGTAGATTTCCAACCCAAATTCTATAGTTCATAAAAATCAAAAACACATTTTGACAATTGATTTCTATGCATTTCATAAACCCCATCAATGGAGTCATGGCCTTAGGGTAAATACATAATTCATGGCATATGCAATATGCCATGAATGGATTAGATTATACCTTCAAACACTATATCCAAAAACCTTAGTTAACATAGGGCTAATATTTAATATCATATACCTTACACAATACAAAATGAACCATATAAATGTTAAGCACAGGTTTAAGCTAAATGAAGGTCTTACGATCATATGAAATAATGGTAACCATTATAGATGTTGGTATAAATAACCTAGACTTGCATGAAATGATAAACACTAACTACCTGTTGTGCCCCTACTCAACAGCCTTACAAAATACATATTTCATCAAACAAAATCCTATTTTGTTTGATGAAATGTTCGAATTTCTCAGGACAAATCTATTGAATCACCAGCTATTGAAATGATAACTTTCTGTGAGCTACCGAATCAGTGAAATTCTATGTTTTTAAAGAATCCTTTGCAAACTATAGATTATTTGATAAAATCACCATTATCAAGTTATTATTTTGAATGGATTTACATTAACGATCAAGGGATGAGTATTAATAATTTCCATATCTTTTTCCTCATAACCTAATCTTCAAACCTTATCCAAATAGTTATTACTTGATTTTGCTATTTGATTTTATTATTATTACAAAATTGAATGATTGATCGTAGTATGGGGTGGCACGTTATCATAGTTTTCATGTGGATGTTAGTTAATAGGTATGCATGGTTGTTTCAGTGTAAGTGTGGCAGGGTCCTAGAGCATTGGAAGCTTAATAATTGATGTGAATATGCATTATCCTAACTTTACCCTTCAGACTCTGAACCATATTCGATATTACTATGGTTATTTTAATCTTCAATTTTATAACATAGTCTATATTGTAAAGTCTGATGTTGATTTGATAATTTGTATTATGGCGCTTGGCTCACCACCTTCGAACGTTAAATCACATCTGAGGTAAGGGTGACAAAGAATCATTGCTTATCGTCAATTTAATTTATGTCGTCGCCTCCAAAGTCGATCTACCCACTGTTAAATCGATATGGTATCATTGCATTGGTACTTAGCTCTGTCAATCACATTCAATTCCGAGTACTGGTTCAGTGTCATGGCACCATCCTTGTTCAACACCTGTAGTCTGTGCAATGAGTGGTCTTACGTCAATAGCCCAGGGTAAATAATGGCAAGATCAGTTCGATCTGGAGTTGTTTTGTTGTCATTTATTATTTCGATTGCCCCTTACTGTGTTATCATTCCCCTTCATGCCGAAGTTTCAGGGTTATCGACTGCGTTTCTGCATGTCACGGCTGGTTTATGAACGCATAGGGTTCTGTTCCTTAGTTTTTCTCCTCAGTATGCACCATGAGTGCTCACTCTCGAGTTCGTTGTCATTTTTTGATCTCTGGTATCTTTTCCAGGTGAGTTTTCGTGCATGTGCACAGTTAGTTATGGTGCAGGTGGTGAGAGTCAAGCCCTGTGAGATGAAGCTCCTTGATACAAACCACGAACTTTTATCCAAGGTCGAGGCTGTGGGATGGGTGCCATTTATTAGTAAGTTTTTGGATTCAAACCCTGAAGTCACGAGGGTGTTTGCTGTGTCTTTGGCTGACTTTCAGGTTAAGGTTGGTGATCTCCAGTTTCTAGTGGACGAGCGGTCAATTGCGCTTGCCACTGGCTTACAACTGACAGGAGAACAATGGTTTAAGTACCAGCGAATGGGTATAACAGAATGGAGGAAATTACTGAAGAACCCTTGTTAAGAGGTATCGTTCAGAACTGGATTGGCCTGAAGATACTTTAAAAAGGAATGGTGCCTGGTCTTGGACTTAATACACAGGTACGTGACCTGTGAAGGTCGCCTCTCTTCAGCCTATGTTTACCATCTACGGTTGATGTCTATTTTTATAGGTTTCCCTCTGAATTTACCTTATTACCTGGTTCAGATTCTGTCTAAAATGTCCTCTGCGATTAAAAAGGGTCTGAACTATGTTAGTCACAGTCTTTTTCACCACGGTTTGGTGAGGATGTTAATAGAGAGGGAATTGTCGAAGTCAAACAGGTCATGGGATGATTTTATTGAGTCTAATGGCTTCTCATCCTTTTGTCACTGTCAGTTTGACTGCTCGGAAGAATGATTAAGGCATCAAGAGCCTAATCAAGTTTTGGTCTCACCTTTACACAAGCCTTTGTCAAGCAAGCCCGTGTCAAACCCTACTGGTCGAATCAGCCCCAGTGTCTGTAATGAGTCGATTCCTCCTCCTGTGAGTATCCCCGGTTCCTCTGTTTCTGCAAAACATATGAAGAAGTCTTCGGGTTTGTCTCTTGTAACACCGAAAAGAGACACTGATACCTGCAAACAAACGAGTAAAAGGCCGAAAGCTAAGTTGATGGGTAGGTTTACTAGAAGCATGGCCAAGCGTAATGTTGTCAAACCACCCGTGGGTGATAGTGTTCATGTGGAAACTGTCGTGATAGACAATGAAGAAGGAAACCCTGTGTTACTTGATGATGATCGTAACATTGGGCATGAGTTCATTTGGAACCTTGCTGATGATAGCCGTCCCGTGTTTGATAAGGATGTTCGGGTTGATCCTGTCGCTGATCCTCAAGCTAAAGGGAAGACTATAGAAACAAACTTACCTGGTTTCTATCAAGCTAGGGATATGATTCACCTGATATTCATTACCTCTTTATTGGATAATATTCACAGGATGGAAGGAAGAGTGACTGAGATGTCGGCTCATCGTGATTTTGTGGAGGCTGAGAATTTAAAGTTGAAAGAAAAGGTAGATGAAGACATTAAATCCTTGCTACGTCTTAAAAAGCATAAGAATCGATTGATCCGTAGGGTCTTGAAATTGCAGAATGAAAATAGCAAGAATGAAGAGAGGGTACGAGAGCTTAATGCTCAAGTCACACTAATGCAGTTTAAGGGTCAATTGTCGAATCCAGCAAAGGGTGATAACATTCAGGTGTTTAACACACTTGTGAATTTATAATGGGTTGAAATGCACTTGCTTTTGGTAACAGGTTTGAAATTATGATAGATTGATAATCGGGTTATCTCTTAACAGGTATTCGGTTTAATTCATTTATTATTTAGTTTATTGCATTTTCCTTTTTGTATGTCTTTTAATTTTTATTTTTTTTGTGTGTAGTATAGCAGGTGATGTTTTGGATCTTCTCTCTCGGATTTTGATGATTGTCTATGGTCTGGATGATCCCTACATGATCGGGATTAAATCCATTGGTGAAGACTGTTTTCCGGGTGTCACAATGTAGTTAGCATCTTTGTCGATTTTATGGTTTTGTGCTATGAACTGAGTCCATCCAATTTCAAAACATTTAATGTATATTAAAAATGACATCTTTCACTTGTCATTTTTAACGAAATTGGATTTGATTTCGATTTTGTGGTTTCCGGTTGTTTAGAACCATTTCTCTATGAATTGGTTATTTAAAGAGACATGTGGGTATTGAGAAAGGGGTCGATAGTTTGGGAAAGAAGGAGACAAGACTACTGTTTGATTTTCCTGTGACTTAAGGCAGTTTGCTGTTAGCAGCTACAGTATTTTAAACTGGTGATACTTATATATGTTTATAGTATTTTTACTTCGCATATGTGTTTACTGTATCGATTGGTCTTGTTCTTTTTCCCATATTATTAATGTTTGTCATGATCTCTTTAATGAATTATGCAAATATATTATATACAATTATCGACTTATACTGATTTCGATTTGCTGATGTATGTCATGTTGTAAGTTTGATGTTTGAACATCATATCATATATGATAATACCTACTGTGTGATCTTGTTTAAAGTTTCTTAATTTATTTTGAATATTTTCAAGATTATTTACGCAGTAGTCTTATTGGCAAATTTGATTTCAGGTTAATATTTTCTACGCTCCTGATCAGGATAGGACTTAGAATAGATTAGTAGTTTCCGTTTAATTATTTTTCTGAAGAAAATATTTGAATCAGATCTTTATATTCATATTGCATCCAGATTATTTCCTTGTAATTAATGTACAAGTGTTTATAATATATCTCTGTATAATATCAACTGTGTTAATATTCAGTTTATTTTTATTCCTGCATTTTAAATTAACTACTTGAAGTAGATTCAATTTAACAGATTTCTCTTGTAATATATAACATTAATTAATTTGTGTAGTCATAGGTATAGATCTGATTAACAAGCTGTAGTCTTAGTATTAATCCTCTGCTGTAGCGGGGGATAGCTTTAGGAAAGGCAACGGGGCCTTATTCCCGTCAGGAACAACTATTTAGACGACTGAGAGCATCTTGAAAACTCTTGGATCGGGTTGTTTCCTCGGTTGACTCCTGTGCCTATTTCAGCCCGTCAACAATGGCGCTAGAAGGAGGGCCAGCTTAAGTAAATGGATGATGAAAACAATCCTGTTAACAAAATCAATCATCCTATCACCCCTCAAATACAGTCATCATCACAGCCACGTACTCTCCGGTCATCATGATTGAGTGAGGCACCACTGAACGACTCTGTTCGAAACCTTATCTCCCAATTCAACTCTAGCGGTACTCACCAACCTGAATAACTTGACCAGTTCGAATAGGCCATAAATGAATCCCATAGGATTTTAACAAGGGCTTATTGGAAACTCACGGGGTGCCAACCCACTGAATTGCCTCTCCCGGAGATCACACGTCCTCGTGCTCATCATATTGAACCTGCGTCAGAAGAACAGGAACAACCTGTAGGTACCTTTCCTGATCCTCAGATACAACAGTTTCAGATAGGCGCCAATCAACCTTCCTCTTCTTCAGGACCACCTGCCTCAAGAGGGTCTAGTCAACCACCATCTCCACCTCATTCACCCCTGGCATTCCTCAAACACCACCTTCACCACCTCCAACTCCAAGGAACATGGCAGGTGTAAACCCCCCAAACCCTAATGCTAACATGCCATGGTTAGCTCAGGATGCAGTCGTTGTCCCAGGCAATCAACACCCTTTACCTAAGCATCCTGAGAAGTTGTTACCCAAGTTCAATCCTGATCTGAAAGAGCCAGCGGAAGATCATGTCAAGAAGTTTATGCTAGCAGTTCGGCTCTTGGATGTTGAACATGAAGATGTAGTCTGTCAACTTTTCCCTTATACATTTGAGGGTAAATCCTGGACATGGTATTTTTCACTTACGGCTGGTTCTATAACTAGTTGGAATGAATTCGATCTTGCTTTCATGAACAAGTTCGTAGACGACAAGACTCCGGCTTCCTTGGTGTTAGAGTTGTCTAGAATTTGCATGGAAACCAAGGAAAAGGTAAAAGATTTTAACCAGTGGTTCCTAACTTTAGGGAACAATATTCCTACTGCCTCGAGGCCGGCGAAGGATTTCACCATTGAATTTTACACTTCAGCCTTGCCTGTGTCAATGGCCATGTTTGTCAGAAGAGCAGCCAAACTTACCCTTGCTGAAAACTTTGAAGAAGCAATTAAGGTTGAAAAAGACATGTCTGCCATAAAGACCAAACCTAGGGCAGATACTAATTCTGCATCTTCTTCTCGTAAGAAGACTGATAGTCCTACCAAGAACACAAACCCAGAGAAAAAAGGCCAGGATTCATTAGACCTAGATAGCCTCCAAAGAGTTATTAAAAATTTGTCCAATGAAATCATTGATTTAAAGAAAGGTACTTCTAAAAACACTCCTAATAAAGAACCACCTAGACAACCTTTCAGAAGGCCATTCCCAAATACAGCTCTGAAACAGACTCCACCTTTTGAAGCTAATAGTGTTTATGAAATTAACAGTTTCCTCAAGTTATTAGTTTCAGGTCTAGAAACATCAGCTGAAAGCGATGCTCAATCTTCAGGAAAGAATCCTGAAGATATCCAAGAAAAGGATAATGACACAGAAGACAAACCTCCTCAAGTTATTCGTCACTTTTGGGACACCACAGAATTGACTGATGATGAAGATGTAGGTGTTGTCAATGTAAATCAGCATCAATATAACACTAGAAGCAAGAAAGATCAGCCCTTAGGGGAACCTTCTACAACTACTACAGGTAATAGTTCAGCTGTTCAAACAAAAACCCAAACTGTAAATATTAAATCTGTACCCTCTCTTGACTTAGAATATGATCTGGTTGAAGATTTAAAGGAAATCAGAGCCACATTTCTATTTATGAACTTCTCAAACTCCCTGTAATTCGAGATAAAATGATGCAAGGGGTATCTTTAAGTAAAAATGGCAAAACCCCTTCTAATCAAAACAGTTCTTCTAATACTAAAGATAACTCAAGAAAGTCTTCAGTCAATGCATCATCCATAGGTAAGAAATCAGACTCTTCAAATCCTCCTTTTTTACTTACGTTTGAAATCTGTAATCGTAAAGTGCACAACTGTATGATAGACTCAGGGGCTTCCAAGAATGTTATGCCATACTCTGTATGTAAAAAAATTAATGCAGTCCCTGTGCCCTGTGATACAAGTATTGTGCAGCTTGATCGGTTAAATGTGAAAGTGATAGGGAAATTGAATGATGTGTTGATAAGGTTAGCTTCGAACCCTCAAGTCCATTTTATCATTGATATAATTGTTGTAGATATCCCAAAAGCATATGGCCTATTTCTTAGCAGAGATTGGTCTAAAAAATTGAAAGGATATTTTGCGACAGACTGGTCACATTTATGGATATCTCATAATGGTCGTCCAAACAATATTAGAATTGATCGAGAACGGTATATGAAGCACACAGTCACCGAATTGGATGACTCTAATGAGCCGGTACTATTCACTGATACCATAATGGGCAATTACATGACTGATTCCTTCTTTGGGAATTTCGAAGCTGAAACTTCACCAGTCCAAAACTCAGTATAGCAGTCTAAAGTATTCCATTTTACTCAAGTTCCGGAAGAGATTCCAGTTCCAAACATGGTACATTTAAATCTGAACAATGGTCTCTGGTCTCTATACTTTGACGGATCTAAGTTAAAAGAAGGGGTTGGTGCAGGTTGCTTGCTGATAGATCCCTATGGGAAAAGGTATTTTATTGCTTGCAGGTTAGAATTCGATTGCACCAATAATGTGGCTGAATACGAAGCTCTGATTTAAGGGCTGAGAAAAGCAATTGACCTGGGGGCGAAAGCTTTGGTAGTGTTAGGAGACTCTGATATTATTGTTAGACAGGTACGTAACACTATACACTGCATTGCTGGACATCTGAGAAATTATAAGGCAAAGGTATGGAATCTATTACTAGCATTTGAAGCCTTTAACATAAGTTCTATCGCTCGTTATCTAAACTAGGAAGCTGATCTTTTAGCTAATGTTGCTTCAAGGTTAATTCCATCTGAAGGAATGCTTACTGATTCTTTCTCGGTTGAATTGCTTTTCAGACCTTCCATACCTGACAACATTGAAAATTGGAGAGTCTTCGACAACGGCGAGCAGTTGATCGATTTTCTGACCTTGAAGGATACTTTTAAAGATGCGGTCATTGATGAAATGACTCACGATGAGGATCTGTACAATTTCATGGTAATTCATAAGCCTTTTTATATTCAGGAATCTTTCAATCAGGTTAGTACTCTTCCCAGATCGGTAATCAAACTTGAGAAATTCTATGACTTGAAGGATAAATTTAAAGCTGCAAGGAACTGTAAAACCAACAGCTCCATTATGCAATCTGAAATTGTAAATCTAGGCACTGAACATAACCCTCAATGTGTCAATATGGGTAGTATGTGTACTCCCCAGGAAAAAAAAGCCTTCATACGACTCTTTAATGAGTTTAAAGACATTTTTGCATCGACGTATGAGGATCTTAAGACATTTGATCCTAATATAATGCAACATGTCATTCCTATGAAACAAAAGGCTAAACCTTTTCAACAGAAATTGAGGAAAATGCATCCTAGCCTAGAACCAACTGTCAAGAAGGAGATGAATAAACTCCTTGCCGCCAGAATAATTTTTCCAGTACGGCATGCACAGTGGGTGGAAAATATTGTCTGCATCAGAAAGAAAAATGGTGATATCAGGTTATGCGTCGATTTCCGAAATCTGAATAAGGTTTCAGATAAGGACAATTATTTTGTTCCCCCAATGGAGAAAATCTTACAACAGGTCTCTGGATCTGAAATGTTTTCACTTTTAGATGGCTTTTCCAGATACAACCAAGTGTTAGTATCCAGAGCAGATCAGTTGAAAACAACCTTCAGGACCCCTTGGGGAACTTATGCCTATAGGAAAATGCCATTTGGTTTAATTAATGCCAGAGCAACGTTTCAAAGGGAAATGGATATCGCATTTAGAGGTATGATCGGTAAGTTGGTCGTTATTTATCTTGATGATATTACTATCTTTTCTAAGAATAGAGCTGATCATTTAACTCATCTTAGGAGAGTTTTTGAGCACTACAGGAAATATGGAATTTCTCTGAATCCTAAGAAATCCATCTTTTCAGTTACAGAAGGTAAGTTACTGGGTTTCATTGTTTCTAAACAAGGTATCAATATTGACCCAGAATGTACCCATGCTATATCCCATATTTCTATGCCTCACTCAAATAAATCTATGCAGTCATTTCTTGGGAAGATAAAATTTGTTTCTAGATTTATTCCTGGGTTCACTGAAATTGTTAGGCCGCTTCAATAAATGATTAAGAAAGATGCTGAATTTAAATGGTCTACTGAAGAGAAGCAATCTTTTCATGACATCTTAAAAGCTATTGCTGAAGCTCCCACCTTAACAAGCCCAGATGTTTCTAAGCCATTTATTTTATACATGTTTTCTTCTGATTCCTCATATGCTGTTGTTCTAACACAGAAAAATCAGGAAAATAATGAAGATCCCATTGCTTTTACGAGTTCTGGTTTGAATGGTGCAGAACGGAATTACCCAGAAGTGGACAAACAAGCGTTTGTTGTTTTTAAGTCTGTCAAACATTTTCGTCCTTATTTGCTGAAGTCTCATACCAAGGTCATTGTGCCATATTTCGCAGTTAGAAATCTTTTGGTACAAAAGGACCTGGGTAAAAAGAGAGCCCATTGGGTTACAACACTTCAGGAATATGACCTGGAAATCAAACCTTTAAAGATTGTCAGGGGACAAGGACTCTGTAAGTTGGCAGCTAGATCTTCAAACATTTCTGAATCTGATTTGCACTTCTTTGGTGAACCTTCTTTGTTTGAAAGGGAAGTTTTTCCGATCTCTACTCCTCCTGATTCTTGGTATAATGATATTAAGTTTTCTCTATTGCATGGGAATGCTCCTAAACATTTAGACCCACGTAATAAAAGGGATTTGAGATTGAGATCTACCCCTTATCAGCTGATTGATAACATTTTGTTTAGGAAGAATTTCGAAGGAGTCCTCGTTCGTTGTTTAGAAAGAGGTGAAGCTGATAATGTGTTGTCTCAATTACATGAAGGACCAGCTAGGGGACACTTTGGTGGAGAAACCACTACACATAAAGTACTTAAATCTGGCTACTACTGGCCTATGTTGTTCAAATATGCATATGCCTTTTCCAGGAAGTGTCAGGAGTGTTAGAGAGCAGGAGGCAGGCTGAAGAAAGAAGCTTTACCCCTCTAGCCGGTGATTATTGAAGTTCCATTCCAACAATGGGGTATGGATATCGTCGGTCCAATCACACCAGCTTCTTCACAGTAGCATAAGTACATTTTGATAGCCACAGATTATTTTACTAGATGGGTTGAAGCCATCCCCTTGCGAGTGGTTAACTCGGAACAGGTGATATCATTCCTTGATTCTTTTATTATCACCAGATTTGGTGTTCCTGAATCTTTGATTTTTGACAATGCAACTTATTTCTCTTCTGTGAAATTAACTAAGTATGCATTGGAAAAGGGAATTAAGTTAAAATTTTCAGCTAATTATTATCCCCGGGGTAACGGGTTAGCTGAATCCTCAAATAAAAATTTAATCAAAATTCTGAAACACACGGTGGTAAATCATCATAGGAATTGGCATAACGCCTTATCGAATGCCTTGTGGGCTGACAGAGTGACTCCCAAAGCTGCTATAGGAAATTCTCCCTTTTTTTCTGGTATACGGCAAGGAAGCTATTTTTCCTCCTCATTTATTTTTACCCTCTTTACAACTCTCCTAGTCAGTACAGGAGACACCATGTTCTGCCATGGAGCATCGAATTAACACCCTGCATAAACTGGAGGAAGATAGAGAGTTGGCTAGGAAAAAGTTTGATAAACACCAACAGACCGTGAAGCGCTGGTTTGATCTCAGAAAATCAGCCAGTCGGGATTTGGAAGTAGGTGACCTAGTTCTGAAATGGGACAAGGAGCATGAAGACAAAGGAAAACATACGAAGTTCCAATGTCTGTGGCTGGGACCATTTATTATTACAGAAAACTTGGTCCTAGCACTTTCAGGTTGCAGACATTGGAGGGTGACATTGACAACCTTCCAGTGAATGGTCATCTGATTAAGAAATATTTTTGTTGATCCCCCTCAAGGGATTATCATGTACATATCCGGTGTGGTGTGCTTGGTTTGTGGAATTGGTTAGTGAGTTTATTTGATTGGTTTTCTTTGTATATTTTTTTCTCATATCTATTTGTTGTTTTATTTGCACATTTTTGAGTCTGATTAATTTATCAAACTTCAAGCTGATGTCTTTTTTATCAAGTTCTGTGATTGATCTGCAAATCATGCGCAAAGGTTTTACTATCCTGAATATTGTCATATTGTTTTATGTCTTAAAGAGTGAACAGGTTTCCATCTTTCTAGACTTTACCAAAAATTCTTGAATCATGTTAATATTAATCAATAATATGAGTCTTGGAAAAGATCTTTCCAAAAAGGATTAAGGAAGGACCTGGCAAGGTTATCTTTTAAATCTTTTACGCCATCCCTTCTCGTAAAAAGAATTAGGTCTGCCTCCCCATCTGCTAAGATAATCTCACTGCAGATTAATCATTACCACATTCTGGCCATGGTTGGAGATAAATATTCTTTAAAATAATCTGAAGGACAGAGGGTCTCATAATGAGCCAATCTGCTCAGGATCATAGGTTTGCATTCAGTAACATTGTCGTTTCTGGTTACCAAGCCTGGGCAATGGCCCTTGGAAAAAACACTAAGGGATAAAAGGTCTCATTACGAGCCGGTTTATTTACTGTGGTGCAGATTGGTCACTGACATGGTTACTATCTGGTTACCAAGCCAGAACCATGGTCTTCAGGATTATTAAAATTTAAAGAGAAAACAATGTTAACAACTCAACCTAAACAGAATTGTATATTTATAACTAGCAGATGGGATACTGGCATTCTTTGGGCTTTGAAGCAACCCTGTCGAGGCTATAGACACCTGCTGGTAGCAAATCCATGCTTATGGTATTGGGATTTTATTCTTTAAAACCAAGCCATTTATTGTTTTACTTCTTTTGGACTGATTTCTGTTGGAAACTCGATCTTCATCAAATAAATAATTAAGACTCTAAATTTCTGGTAATTTTTAGAAATGTGAGACGCCTGAATCTGTTTAAGATGGTAAAATATTGATGCTTGTACAATGACATACATAAAGGATGTAATTTCTTTGACTGCATGATTTCAGATTAAGAAACAGAGATAACTGTTCCGCCCAGCCAGTCGCCATCTGTTGTGCCCCTACCCAACAGCCTTACAAAATACATATGTCATCAAACAAAATCCTATTTTGTTTGATGAAATGTTCGAATTTCTCAGGACAAATCTATTGAATCACCAGCTACTTAAACGATAACTTTCTGTGAGCTACTGAATCAATGAAATTATATGTTTTTAAAGCAGCCTTTTCAAACTATAGATTATTTGAGAAAATCACCATTATCAAGTTATTATTTTGAATGGATTTACATTAACGATCAAGGGATGAGTATTAATAATTTCCATATCTTTTTCCTCATAACTTAATCTTCAAACCTTATCCAAACAGATATTACTTGATTTTGCTATTTGATTTTATTATTATTACGAAATTGAATGATTGATCACAGTATGGGGTGGCACGTTATCATAGTTTTCATGTGGATGTTAGTTAATAGGTATGCATGGTTGGTTCAGTGTAAGTCTGGAAGGGTCCTAGAGCATTGGAAGCTTAATAATTGATGTGAATATGCATTATCCTAACTTTACCCTTCAAACTCCGAACCATATTCGATATTACTATGGTTATTTTAATCTTCAATTTTATAACATAGTCTATATTGTAAAGTCTGATGTTGATTTGATAATTTGTATTATGGCGCTTGGCTCGCCACCTTCGAACGTTAAATCACATCTAAGGTAAGGGTGACAAAGAATCATTGCTTAGCGTTAATTTAATTTATGTCGTCGCCTCCAAAGTCGATCTACCCGCTGTTAAATCGATATGGTATCATTGCATTGGTACTTAGCTCTGTCAATCACATTCAATTCCGAGTATTGGTTCAGTGTCGTGGCACCATCCTTGTTCAACACCTATAATCTGTGCAATGAGTGGTCTTATGTCAATAGCCCGGGGTAAATAATGGCAAGATCAGTTCGATCTGGAATTGTTTTTTCATCATTTCTTATTTCAATTGCCCCTTACTGTGTTATCATTCCCCTTCATGCCAAAGTTTCAGGGTTATCGACTGCATTTATGCATGTCGCGGCAGGTTTATGATCACATAGGGTTCTCTTGCTTAGTTTTTCTCCTCAGTCTACACCCTGAGTGCTCACTCTCGAGTTCGCTCTTGTTTTTTGATCTCTGGTAGCTTTTCCAGGTGATTTTTCATGCATGTACACAGTTAGTTATGGCGCCGGTGGTGAGAGTCGAGCCCTGTGAGATGAAGCTCCTTGATACAAACCCTGAACTTTTATCCAAGGTCGAGGCTGTGGGATGGGTGCCGTTTATTAGTAAGTTTTTGGATTCGAACCCTGAAGTCACGAGGGTGTTTGCTGTGTCTTTGGCCGACTTTCAGGTTAAGGTTGGTGATCTCCAGTTTCGAGTGGATGAGCAGTCAGTTGCGCTTGCCACTGGCTTACCACTGATAGGCAAACGATGGTTTAAGTACCAGCGAATGGGTATAACAGAATGGAGGAAATTACTGAATAACCCCTATCAATAGGTATCGTTCAGAAGTGGAGTGGCCCGGAGATACTTTAAAAAGGAATGGCGCCCGGTCTTGGACTTAATACATAGGTACGTGACCTATGAAGGTCGCCTCTCTTCAGCCTATGTTTACCATCTGCGATTGATGTCTGTTTTTATAGGTTTCCCTCTGAATTTACCTTATTACCTGGTTCAGAGTCTGTCTAAAATGTCCTCTGCGATTAAAAAGGGTCCAAAACATGTTAGTCACAGTCTTTTTCACCACGGTTTGGTGAGGATGTTAATAGAGAGGGAATTGTTGAAGTCAAACAGGTCATGGGATGAGTTTATTTAGTCTAATGGCTTCTCAGCCTTTTGTCACTGTTAGTTTGACTGCCCGGAAGAATGCTTAAGGAATCAAGAGCCTAATCAAGTTTCGGTCTCACCTTTATGCAAGCCTTTGTCAAGCAATCCCATGTCAAACCCTATCGGTCGAATGAGCCCCATTGTCTGTAATGAGTCGATTCCTCCTCCTGTGAGTTGCCCCGGTTCCTCTGTTTCTGCAAAACGTATGAAGAATTCTTTGGGTTTGTCTCTTGTAACGCTGAAAAGAGACACTAATACCAACAAACAAACGGGTAAAAGGATGAAAGCTAAGTTGATGGGTAGGTTTAATAGAAGCATGGCCAAGGGTAATGTTGTCAAACCACCCATGAGCAATAGTGTTCATGTGGAAACTGTCGTGATAGACGATGAAGAAGGAAACCCTGTGTTACTTGATGATGATCGAACATTGGGCATGAGTTGATTTCGAACCTTGCTGATGATAGCCCTCCCGCGTTTGATAAGGATGTTTGGGTTGATCCTATTGCTGATCCTCAAGCTTAAGGGAATACTGTAGAAACAAACTTACTTGGTTTTTATCAAGCTGGGGATATGATTCACCCGATATTCGTTACATGTTTGTTGGATAAGATTCACAGGATGGAAGGAAGAGTGACTGAGATGTCGGCTCATCGTGATTTTGTGGAGGCTGAGAATTTAAAGTTGAAAGAAAAGGTAGATGCAGACATTAAATCCTTGCTACGTCTTAAAAAGCATAATAATTGGTTGATTCGTAGGGTCTTGAAATTGTAGAATGAAAATAGCAAGAATGAAGAGAGGGTACGTGAGCTTAATGCGCAAGTCACACTAATGCAGTTTAAGGGTCAATCGTTGAATCCAACAAAGGGCGTTAACATTCAGGTGTTTAATGCACCTGTGAATTTATAATGGGTTGAAATGCACTTGGTTTTGGTTTCAGGTTTGAAGTTATGATAGATTGATAATCGGGTTATTTCTTAACAGGTATTTGGTTTAATTCATTTATTATTTAGTTTATTGCATTTTCCTTTTTGTATGTCTTTTAATTATATATTTTTTTTGTGTGCAGTATCACAGGTGATGTTTCAGATCTTCTCTCTTGGATTTTGATGATTGTCTATGGTCTAGATGATCCCTACATGATCGGGAACAAATCAATTGGCGAAGACTATTTTCCAGGTGTCACAATGTAGTTAGCATCTTTGTCAATTTTATGGTTTTCTGCTATGAGTTGAGTCCATCCAATTTCAAAACATTTAATGTATATTAAAAATGACATCTTTCACTTGTCATTTTTAACGAAATTGGATTTGATTTCGATTTTGTGGTTTCCGGTTGTTTAGAACCATTTCTCTATGAATTTGTTATTTAAAGAGACATGTGGGTATTGAGTAAGGGGTCGATAGTTTGGGAAAGAAGGAGACAAGACTACTGTTTGATTTTCCTGTGAATTAAGGTAGTTTGTTGTCAGCAGCTATAGTATTTTAAACTGGTGATACTTATATATGTTTACAGTATTTTTACTTCGCATATGTGTTTACTGTATCGATTGGTCTTGTTCTTTTTCCCATATTATTAATGTTTGTCATGATCTCTTTAATGATTTATGCAAATATATTATATATAATTATCGACTTATACTGATTTCGATTTGCTGATGTATGTCATGTTGTAAGTTTGATGTTTGAACATCATATCATATATGATAATACCTACTGTGTGATCTTGTTTAAAGTTTCTGAATTTATTTTGAATATTTTCAAGATTATTTACGCAATAGTCTTATTGGCAGATTTGATTTCAGGTTAACATTTTCTACGCTCCTGATCAGGATAGGACTTAGAATAGATTAGTAGTTTCCGTTTAATTATTTTTCTGAAGAAAATATTTGAATAAGATCTTTATATTCATATTGCATCCAGATTATTTCCTTGTAATTAATGTACAAGTGTTTATAATATATCTCTGTATAATATCAACTCTGTTAATATTCAGTTTATTTTTATTCCTGCATTTTAAATTAACTGCTTGAAGTAGATTCAATTTAACAGATTGCTCTTGTAATATCTAACATTAATTAATTTGTGTAGTCATAGGTATAGATCTGATTAACAAGCTGTAGTCTTAGTCTTAATCCTCTCATGTAGCGGGGGATAGCTTTAGGAAAGGCAACGGGGCCTTATTCCCGTCATAAACAGCTATTTAAACGACTGAGAGCATCTTAAAAACTCTTGGATCGGGTTGTTTCCTCGGTTGACTCCTGTGCCTATTTCGGCCCGTCAACACTACCGTAATAAGAGATGCTAGGATAGGACATTGCTCATATTGTCTTCAATGGAAATAGAGAAGTTCAAGGTAGGTAGTATGATTTTTTTTTTAAATGTTATCACAAGTCTTATGTCACCTCATGCACCTGCACAAGGAATAGATGCATTAGTTCGATAAGAACTAAGTAATCCCTATAGAGAAAAGTAAAATCAATTACCTCTCTAGGTGTTTCTACAAGGGATACAAGTCTTGCCACTCCACACCTTCACAATACAAGTTAAGTCAGGATTGTACATAAAACAGTAACCAAACCTTATAAACAATAAGTAAGCAAATGACTGTACATACATACATGTATATACATGAGAAGAAGCAATTAATGAACAACATAACCATCTAACTCAGATTCAGGTAACATAACGACAACATAGAATTGCATTAATAACCACTTCGGGGATATTAGGATATTTAAACACTTAGGAGTTAGTTACAATCAACTTGTGTAATATATCTGTTAGGTAAAAGTGTGCTTTTTTAGTATGCATTATTATGCATTTGTAAATATTTTAATTCGACGGTCACAATATGTTCTCGACATAGAGTGATCTGATGGTTCAACTTCTCTTAGATCATACCTACCATTGATCCATGGCTTAACACCTGATTGGTCTATGATCTCTATTTAAAGAGCATATAGAGTCCTTGGCTATTTGATCAATTATGAGAAGATCAGATGTGACTTTCTTTCTTTTGCATAATAAATTGCTCCAAGTAGCTATTTGGCTGGGGTCGTGGACTGTTTCCCTCTCGAGGGTTTTGACCACATGACAAACATCGGTGTGTTGATCTATGATTTATTTGTGTGAAGTGGTTTTTGAAAGTGTTTGGCCTTTTGGTTGTACCCTGTGTACCTGAACATGGTATCAGATCCTTTATGAAGAGCCGCTTTCGGTTTTGATCTAGATCTAGAACCGGTGTTGCTGAAACTTTGAAAGGGTTTCTAGTTTTGGATTGTGTATGCATTTTCAGCCTATGGGAGCTATTCCATTGCATCCGAGGTGTCGTTTCCATTAGGAAACAGTTTTTGTTTCACCAAAAACCGTTTCCATTTGTTCTAGAAACACCCATTTCGGCAAATATGAAGGTATAATGTTACAGTGACAGATTTGTTTTTTTTTAAATCTCTCATATTTTATCAGTTTGTTATTAGATATTTTCTTCTTTAGTCTCGGATTGTTGTCTTCTCTGACTGCGTATGCTCTTTTTCGTGCACCTTGCGCGATCGTGGCGAATCAGAAATAGTAAGGCAAAGTTTTTTTTTCTTGTCTTCTCAGTTGCGTATGCTCTTTTTCGTGCACCGTGTGCGATCATGGAAAATTATAAATAGTGACAAAACTTGAAAACGTGGACTTTTCGGGTAAGCTAACCAAGATCTAACCCCATTGTGTAGAAAAAGTTTTTTTTGTTTTTGTTTTTCGTTTTTTTTTGTGATTTGCGGGAAAAGAAAGCAAGCACAGAGAACGAAAGAGAAGAGTAAAAAAAAAAAGGCCCCTTCCTCTTTCCATTATTTTACATACCTTTTAAATTTAGCTCACTTGGTCCAAAGTTGTTTTATTACTTAATAGGTCTTGAATTCAAGTGTTATTAAGATACTTTTTAGTGCATTCAATTTCTATTTTCAAGTTATTTTATTATAAAAGTGCATCTCATATAAGTAAAATAAAATAAAAGTGAGTCACTTAAGTCTTTTAATTTATTGCCGCACTATTTAAAAGTCACATTATTGTAAAAGTGAACATCACTTATTCTACAAATGTGATTCACTTCAAAGCAACTTTATTGTAAAAATGATTTTCAAAGGTTGATCTTGCGAAGAGGGGGCTTCTTTTTTTAGTTGTTCAAGTTAATATATGTCATGTCACTATTGGGACATCTTCAACTTTTTCTTTGATCAAGCATAACTTTATCATCGAGAATTAGTTTTAAGTGCCATTTTTTTTTAAAACCACATATGTTTTCGAGGTCTTTGTATCTAGATAGTTAGTTTCTATTCTTTCAGTCATTATTTTATAGTATGAACACCCCTTGTGATATTATACTTACAATTTCTAATTATTTCTCATGGAAATCTCGTATGCAGGATGTTCCGCGAAGAAGGGGACTTTTCAGGATAACCTCAAGGAAAGAAATAGAACCCACATATGATGATAAGAAAATTAAATGGGTAAATAGATGTGATGAAGCTCATGGATTGATTGGGATTTCAGTCTCTACTGATTTGCGATTCCACATATATGGAATTGATGAACCTAATCTCACTTGGGAAAAGTTGGAATCTGTGTTTGGTAAACACAATGAAATTTGAGGTCATCAACTTGAGAATGAGTTGATTTCCTTGAATCCAAATGATTTTTCATGCATTCAAGACTATTTATCTAAGTATAAAATTCTTAGACTATTATGTGCAGAATGCAATATGAAGAAAAAAGACAAACAATGTATTTATCATATTCTTTCAAAACTTGGACCTGCATATTCTATTTTTGTATCTACATTCTACACCCTGAAAGAATCCTTGATTGCAGCTAGTTATCAAGAGCCTAGCCATGAATCCTTTCGTGATTCCTTAATTAGAGAGCAAGATAAGCTCATTCATCTTGGAATAATTAACAATGCAGATACATCTGGGAAAGCCTTATTGTCCCAACAAAAAGAAAAGTCCAAGCCTCCCAAGAAAAAAAAAATTCGCAAGAATAAGCAAAACAACAAGGGTCCCAAACCTTCTCAGTTAGCTCCTTCTTTAAAGAATGACAAAGGATCCAAGCAAAAAGGAAAGAAGACTGAGCGTCATTGCAATTTTTGTGGGAAAGATAATCATGATGAATCTAAGTGTTTTAAGAAGATGGCAGCATTGGAAGCAGCAATGAAGAAGCACCACATCAGCCTAGATTCATCTTCAGAATCTACCTCTCATGGACATGCAATTTGTGCTTCTGGTTACTCTTATGCTACATCTTCTTCTTCTACTTCAATTGAATGGCTTATTGATTCTGGATCATCTTATCATATGGCTAAGGATAAACCCATATTTTCTACTATGCATGAATGTAACACCAAAGAAATATTTGTTGGTGATGATAGATCTCTAAGTGTTGAAGGATCTGGAATAGTTCCAGTAGAAAATGGTCATTTCAGTGATGTACTATGTGTTCCAAAAATTTCCTGCAATTTGCTATCAGTCTATCAAATTACTCATTCAGGTGAAGGTAAAACTTTGACGTTTACACCTCACCAAGTTGTAATAAAGGATTTCAAAAATCCTCAAAATATCCTTGCTACTGGAACTGTTGTTGATATTACCACGTTGTACAAATTTAACTATTTTGGGTCATCACCTTTTCCTTCAGTTTTTGTTGCTCATAGTGATAACTTGAGGAAACTTTGGCATGAGCGATTTGGTCACTTAAATTATCGCTCATTGCAACAATTATACAAAGACAATATGGTGATTGGTCTTCTGTTTGTATCTTGCAAGGATGGTGTTTGTTTCGGTTGTGTACTCAGAAAACATCATTGGGACAGTTTTGAGAAACGTGCCTCTTGGCATGCCTCGGTTCCCTTGGAGCTTGTGCATAGTGAATTGTGTGGCCCTCTTCCATCTGCTTCCTTTTCTAGTTTCAAATATTTCTTAAATTTCATTGATGACTACTCCAGATGCACTTGGGTTTAATTCCTAAAACTTAAGAGAAAAGTATTTAACATGTTCTTGTCTTACAAGGCCTTTGTTGAAAAACAATCTGGTCATCAAATTATTAAGTTAAGATCTGACAACGGAGGAGAATATGTTAACAACAAGTTCACTACTTTATGCACTAAATAAGGAATCCAACAACAACACACTGTTACATATACACCACAACAAAATGATGTAGCTAAACGGAAGAACCTCACTTTAAAAGAAATTACTAACTGTATGATCCAATCTAAGGGAGTAAGTCTTCAATACTGGGCTGAGGCAATAAATTGTCCAAATTACATAGTTAATTGTAGACTCACTAAATTTTTATAAGGTATAACACCGGAAGAAGCATGGAGTAAAATTAAATTATATGTAAGTCACTTTCGCGTGTTTGGTTGTGAAGCATGGGCTCACATTCTGGACGAAAAATGGAAAGCATTGCAGCCTAAAAGTGAAAAGTGCATATTTTCTGGATATTCTGAAGATGTAAAGGGTTAAAGAATTCTTCAGCCCCATTCAAATGATATAATCATTAGAAGATATGTTGAATTTGATGAAAATATCTTTGCTTGCGAGCCTAACTTGGCGGGTGTACCATCTTTGGCCTGCGAGCCTAATTCAGCGATTGTGCCTTCTTCTTCTTCCATCTTCCTTGACAAGTTTCCAACTCTAGTTTCTGATCATGATAGTGACGATGAAAATCCACCTCTGCCTATTCATGTTCCTCCAATTGCACCAACACCAATACTTCCTCGATGGGTCCATTCAACATGTGAAGTAGATGGTGATCTTGTCGGTGATCCTAGAGATCAACGATTAACATGTTCTCAGTTTCAGTGAGCCTATTCTCTTTTGACTGAAGTTTCCGAGAATCATGATCCATAAACTTTTGCAGATGCTTTAGGAAATCCATATTGGGATGCATCTATGGATGAAGAATATCGTTCCTTAATGGCTAACAATATTGGGATCTTGTTCCTCTTCCAAAAGGAAGAAAACTTGTCAGATGTAAGTGGGTCCACAGAACTAAGTATGCATCAAATGGAAGTGTTGAAAGACTTAAGGCAAGGTTAGTTTCCAAAGGTTGTTCCCAAGTTGAAGCGATTGACTACAATGAAACCTGTGCCCCTGTAGAAAAAATGAACTCCATCCACCTTGTTCTTTCCCTTGTAGCCTTACATAACTAAGAATTCCATCAAATGGATGTCAATTATTCCTTCTTACATGGTGATTTACATGAGGAAATTTACATGGAACAACCTACTGGATATGTTCAGGATAACTCTAGCCTTGTTTGTCTCCTTAAGAAATCCTTATATGGCCTTAAGAAAGCTCTTAGAGCTTGGTATGCCAAAATGGATAGCTTTCTCCTTGACACTGGTTTTTCTAGATGCCATTCTAACCCCAATGTCTATACCAAGAAAGCAGAAGACCATCTCATAATACTTGTTCTTTATGTTGATGATCTTATCCTTACTAGTAGTGACCCTAAACTTATAACCCATGTGAAATCTAGTCTTAAGGAAAATTTTGAAATGTCAGACTTAAGAGATTTGCATTATTTTCTTGGACTCCAAGTCTTGCAAACCAAAGAAGGAATATTTCTTTCCCAGCCTAAGTATGCTTGTGACCTTCTTTGTCGTTTCCACATGGAAGATTGTAAACCAATCCCTTCTCCCTTCCAATCTGGAGTCAAACTTTCTGCCACTTGTACTTCCCCTGAAGTTGATGCCACCTTGTATCGTCAGCTTGTTGGTACTATTTTCTACTTTACTCATTCTCATCCTGACCTTTCCTTTGTCGTTGGTCATGTTTCCCATTATATGCAGACTCCTCATGAAATTCACTGGAAAGCAGCAAAAATAATTCTTCGATATATTCGAGGTACAATTCAGTTTGGGATTCATTACAGTAAAGGGGAGAAACCTTTGTTGGTTGGTTTCACTGATTCAGATTAGGTCGACGATCCTGATTATCAAAAGACTACTATAGGTTATGTTTTTAGTATGGGATATAGACCTGTCACTTGGGCTTGTAAGAAACAACAAGCTCTTTCTCTTTCTTCAGCAAAAGAAAAATATCGAGCTGTAGTTAATGCTAGTCAGGAAGCTTTATGGCTTCGACAGATCCTTTTAGAGTTTGGATTCGAGCAGCAACAACCTACTCCACTTTGGTACGACAATCAAAGTGCCATCAAGCTTGCAAAAGATCCAGTTCTACATTAGCACAGCAAACACATTGAGCTACACATGCACTTCATCAGAAATCTTGTTCATGATAGTGTTATTGAAGTTCTCTATTGCCCTACAGATGATCAAGTTGTAGACATCTTCACCAAGTCTCTTACATAAGCGAAGTTTTCTAAACTTCAGTCCATGTTAGGAGTTCAGGACTGTGTTCTTGAGGGGGGATAGGTTCAAATGCCTCCTTCCTTCTCCTAATAGTGTCACTTTTTTAAATCCTTCAATCCTATCCCAAGTTGTTCTTAAGGGGGGATGTTAGGATATTTAGACACTTAGGAGTTAGTTAAGATCAACTTGTGTAATATATCAGTTAGGTAAAAGTTTATTTCTTTAGTATGCATTTCTAAATATTCTAATACGATGGTCACAATATGTTCTAGACATAGAGTGATCCGACGGTTCAACTTCTCTCAGATCATACGTACCATTTATCCATGGCTTAACACCTGATTGGTCTATGATCTCTATTTAAACAGCATAGAGGGTCCTTGGCTAGTTGATCGATTAGGAGAAGCTCATATGTAACTTTCTTTCTTTTGCATAATAAATTGCTCCAAGTAGCTTTTTGGATGGGGCCGTGAATTGTTTCCCTCTTGAGGGTTTTAACCATGTGACAAACATCGGTGTGTTGATCTATGATCTATTTTGTGAAGCGGTAGTTGAAGGTGTTTGGTATTTTGGGAGTACCTTGTAAACACCGAATAGGGGAAAACACCTAGAAGAAGATAAAAACATATTACGACAATTTAGTTCAGTGAACAAAGTTCAACATATTCTGCATAAGGTTAGATAATGTATAATTCATGTAGTAATTAACTAGACTAATAAAAAAAATTATTTTTCAAATTTTGGGGACATTACAAGTGGTATCAGAGCCAAGTGTCAACACTAAAGGACGAAATGGGCATACCAAACATTCATTGCAAGAAAATAAAGTATGTTTTTAAATTTTGTTAACTAACAAAAAATTTTCCTGTTATTAAAAAATTTTAATTGCAGGATTTAAAAGAACAATTTAGATCATGAATACTGAAGAGGACAACAACATGAGAGAAACTTGAATACCCCCACCTAGGAAGAAGAATTGGTGGTGGAACTAAATTACTGATATATTGAAAACCATCCAAGGTCTCCAAGAAGACTTACGAGTTTCAAAGATGACAATCTGAATGAAAGAAATGACCAACAAGCAATTAATGAAGCATTACTGTGGAACATGACAGGAGGAATCCCGGAGGGAAAACCCACTCATTCAACAAATAAGTTCAAAAAATAGTTTTACCATAAAAGGGCCAGCATCCCAAGAGAAGAAGGAAAAGAAGAACATACCCCAGAACTTCGAGCAGGAGATTATCATAGTCCTTCTAGTGATAAGTATCTTTCTTCATGTAGAAATAAACTGAGAAACGATGACAATCTCTAGGGGGAGTTTTGAAAGATAAAATCCCCAACCTATGAAGAAGAGATGAACACAAGGGAGAAATTTGAAGAATGGCTTCTAGGGATGAGAAAATATTTCTGAGTTCGTAACTACTCAAGCAAAATAAAAGGCCTTCTAGCCATATATAACTTAAATGAAAAAGCAGCTAGACTGTGAAGAGAATTTAAGCATACCAAGAAAGATGAGTTAAGAGAAATATGATGGAGTAATTTCCACAAGATGTTTTAGGAGAAATAAATGTCGAAAAGGTTCTTCAACAAAAAGGTGAAAGAGTTTCATGAGTTGAGGATGGGTTCCATAAACATGGATGCATTTATTAACAGATTTTTGGATATGTTGCATTATGTGCCATATATCAAGGATGATAAAGTAAAAATACAACATTTTTTAGGATGTCCTCCTCTCAACTTTTGAAAAAAAATTGAATTTGACATGCCTAAAACATTTGACACCACCTTAAAGAAAGCTAGTATTTTCTATGAGCATGGAAAGCTAAGGCAAGAGAACATCAACAAAAGCAGATACATGTCTAAAAAATTCTCTCATAACTGCAAACCAGGTTTCAACCCACCACCTTATTGAAAATAGAACAACAATTTTCTAGCCAATAAGAACTTCAACAAAACAGGTACAAAGCCATATGTACAAGATCCAAATGGTAACAACCCAGCAGTGAATGGGGGAGCTGATGTTTCCCCGCTGTAAATCAAATACTAGAAACTATAAGGGCCTCATTATTCCTGAGACTATAAGAACAAGACCAATGGAGTCTTGCACAATTTACAAGAAGAACCAATGATAGAGGACATAGTTGGAGAACTGTGGATTTATGCATCCTTGCATGGCCTAGATGCACAGAAATAGGATACCATGGTTGGGATAGAAGTTAATATCTTATTTCAATACTTATTGAGCTCGGTGTTTGTCGAAGCTATGTATCACCTAAAGTTGTTGATATATGTAAACTAGGCAAAGTTAAACATGCTAAACCTTGGCTGGTGCAATTAGGCACATTTATGAAATGAATGGTTTTGGAAATAGTTAAATACTATCAGGTAAATATAAATGGTTTTCCTACTAGATCAAACATTAGCATCCTACCCTTAGGATCTTATGATATACTTATCAGTATGGACTGTTTGGAACAACACCATGTCATGCTCGATTCCTTACACAAGTTAATATTGTGTACAGATAGCCAAGGGAATCAAGTCACAGATTCAACACATACCAAAGAAATTTTTTGTAAGGAAGATATCTGCTTTACAAGAAAAGAAGTGTGTCAGGAAAGGATGCAAACTATTTGCAATGAACATCCAGGACATAGAAGCTGAAAGAGAACAAAACATCGAGAAATGTCTAGTTCTCATAGAATTCAAGGATGTATTTCCTAAGGAAATTCTAGGATTACCACCAAAACAAGACTTAGATTTTTCCATGAACTAACACGAGGATCAATTATGCTTAAAAGGACCCTTACCAAATGAGTGCAGCAAAATTGGTGGAACTCAAACTGCAATTGCAGGAATTGATTGAGAAGGGATATATGCGACTAAGCTTTTCCCCTTGGGGAGAACCAATACTTTTCGTAAATAATAAGGATGGTATGATGTATATGTACATAAATTACCATCATCTTAACAAAATTACTATCAAGAATTGATATCCACTCCCATGGAATGATGAATTGTTCGATCAAGTAGGAGGAGCCAAGATCTTTTAAAAGATTGACCTGCAATATGGATATTATTAGGTACGGATTCGCAACAACGATATTCATAAAACCACCTTTCATACCAGGTACGACTACTATGATTTTGTAGTGATGTCATTCAGGTTGACCAATACACCCATGAAGTTTATGTGTATGATGAACATTATATTCAATAAATAACTGGTTAAATTTGCTTTGGTCTTTATAGGCGACATCCTATTTTACTCTAAGAGTAAAGAGGAACACATGGAACACCTCCTAATAGTGCAACAGGTGTTACAGGAACACCATCTCTATGCCAAGTTTAGTAAATGTGATTTTTACAAACCACAAATATAGTACTTCAGTCACATCATCTCCAAGACGGGGATAATTGTGGACCTGGAAAAGACTAAATCCATAGAATATTGGAAAACAAGTTCTTATGGACATCAAAGTGCGATGAAAATTTTCAAAAGCTTAAGCATATTTTGATGATCGCACCAATACTATGAATAGCAGATCTTGATGGGGATTTCATGTTTTGCACTAATGCAAGCAAGGAAGGGCTCAAAGGTTTCTTTTTGTGGAATTATTATGTGATTTTTTATGAATATTGAAAGTTAAAAAAACATGAACATAACTACCTTACCCGTGATCATGAGTTAGGGGCCATCATCCATGCCTTAACGATGTGGAGGCACTACCTCATGGGAAATAAATTCCTTATAAAGGAAGACGATATGAGTCTGATGTATTTATTTGATCAACCATATTTGAATGCGAGGAAATCCAGATGGTTCCCCTTCCTCAGCAAGTACCATTTCGAGCTAAAGCGCATTAAGGAAAAACAGAACAAGATTGTTGAAGCTTTCAGCCGACGAAATCATATGTTAAATCAGGTGACTTTAATTCAAATTGATTCATATTTATACAAGAGGATTAGAACGACCAACATATTTGACCCTTTCTATGTTGAAATCCTCAAGAAGGTCCAAGAGGACAGGTTGTTTCAGCAACAAAAAGAGTACAAGGTAGACGAAACATGACTGCTATGGTCCAAGGAGAGATTGTAAATTCCATAAGGAGGGGACATTATTTCTCTAATTATCATGGAATTTCATCGGACACCCTACTCATGGCATCCAGGATGTCAAAAGATGATATCTGCAGTTAAGAAAGACTTTTTCTAGCCTAAGTTAAAAGACGAGATAGCGTTGTTTATCACATATCAAAAGATGATGTCCATAGTTAAGAAACACTTTTTCTAGATTAAGTTAAAGGATGACATAACGTTGTTTATCGTAAAATGTCAAGAATGCGAGCTAGTCAAACATGAGCATGAGCATACGTTTTGGTTGCTGCAGCCATTACCCATTCTGGAATGGAAGTGGGAGGTCATTAGAATGGATTTTATCATGTGTCTCCCTAAGCGTAAGAAGAAAAATTATTATATCTTTGTATTAGTTGACAAATTGTCAAAAGTAGCTCACTTCATTCCATTGGAGTTAACCTACAAGGTAGTATACATTGTCGATATCTTCTTGAAGGAGATACTTATATTGCACGAGATACCTAAGGAAATCATCTCGGACCAAGATACTAAGTTTACTGAGAACTTTTGGACATCCTTATTCTTCATATTAGAGATCCATTTGAAATTTATATTGATTATCACCTACAGAGAGTTGAGGAGACCGAACGGATAAATCGAATTGTAGAGGACATGCTTAGGATGTATGCAATGAACAACACCACAAGGTGGGAATATTATGTGCATCTTGCAGAGTTTGCATATAACAATGGATACTAGACTTCTTCCAAGATGAGTCCCTTTGCATATAGAACACTAGTTACTTAGGATAGCCCAGTGTATGTTCTCATGTTAGGGCATGGATTACTAAAAGATTTGGAAAAATTGGTTACCAAAGTATAGTTGAACGTTAAAGAACCACAAGGCCTCCAGAAAATTTATGTGGATAAGAAAATAAAAGATAAAGATTATCAATTAGGAAACCATGTTTACTTGAAAGTAAAAGAAAAACAAATATTTTTGATCTCAGGAAGGTTTTGTAAGTTAGCACCTAGATTCTGTGGACCCTTTGAGATATTGGCCAAGAGAGGGGTAGTGGCATATCAACTAGCATTACCCGCTCACATAAGCGTCCATAATTTTTTTCATGAATCTTTATTAAAGAAATATGTTTATGATACTAAATATTTGATTGATTGGTCCTTATTACAGGTGGAACTTGAAGGTGATTTTTCACCTAAACCACTTCATATACTGGACAATAGAGAGGTGAAACTCAGGAAGCGCACCATAGTCTAGTTGAAAGTGCAATGGAGGCACTTCAAGGCCGACGAGGCTACTTGGGAGGATGAACCCACCATGAGAAAGGCTTACATCTCCTTGTTTCATGATTTCATACTAAGCCCTTAGAAAACTAGGAACGGGGTTGTTCCAAGCGTATAGGAAAGCAATATCCCAAATTTTGACCTAACACTTATGGGAATAAGCCCCATTTCTTATGATGTTACTTTAATGTTTTAATTGGTATATGGGGTCTAATACCCGACTCCATATGAATTTGATGATTTTTTTGATATATGGGGCATAAACCAATTGCATATGTTTTATATATGTGATTTCATGTGTTGGGCATGGACCTTGAAGCACATAATTGATGAGATGTTTTTTCTTGAGAAAGGAGATCTGGAGCACATGGGTGTTTGATGGTTTGTGTTGAGTGATAATCTCTGGATCACATGATTATTTAAATTAGTGTTGAGCGAGAATCTATGGAACACATGAGTTATGAAATATTTGTGTTGAGCATGAAGCTCTGACCCACATGAAAAGAAAAAAATGGAAGTGTCGGGCAAAAGACGTGGAGCCTTCCAATTTGATGTTGAGCATAATCTCTCAAACATCGGTTCCTTGGCCATTTTATCCCTAGGTATATCCCGAAAGTACATCCTAGCATTAGGGTTGAGCGGTGAGCTCTGGAATTGCACTAAGTTTGTAATTCCCTATTTTTACCATTGAGTATGGTCTCTATATAAGCGCTAGGAGTTACTAAAAAGAATTAATATGTTCAATGAAAATGAATCTGATAAAACATTGATTGCATCTTACTTATTTTTAAGTGATTAAATGAAATTTCAAATTTTTCTATCTCATAAAGTAGTGAAGAACTACCATGTTATACGAGGGAATCCAACATGCAAGGAGGTTTAGGGTTTCCTAACCTAGTTAACCTAACCCCTACATGAAGGCCTTATTAAAGAAAGTGACTAAGCTAAAAGAAAAGTGTCATATGTTTAGGGATCATACTATATGACACCTAAGGGTAAAATGTTAACAAATTATATATATATAAGAGTAATTAATCTATACATGATATTTATAAAGAGTAAGCATAGTAATAATACTAATAACTATAAGTAATAAAGAAAGGATCTATATGTTATTATTATTACTAATGATAATTAAATATTAAAATACCTACAAGAGTCAAAGTAAGGACTAGACAAAAGTTTCTAAGTGAAATAATAAAATTTCCTAAAGTAAATAAAAAGGGTTATTTGAAGAAATCAAATGATTCTTCATTTAACTGCCCCTTTGACAAAAAATTATTCATATAAAAACCCAAGACAAAGAGAGGGTTGGGGATCTTTTTGGTTATTCCATAATTCTACGTGATTATTCTCGAAAAAGTTCTTGGAGAATATTTTTCGTGAGAAAAAAAATTAGAATTGATACAGAACACGATATCCTAGATAGGGAAGCCTTACCCTAGGATCTATAAGCTACTTGCATGTTGGAACGAGCTCAAGGGGATCAAAATTGAAACCAAGAATGGTTTTGGGTCATGGTTGGGTGGAACGTGGTAGTTCCCAAGTTATTTGGTTATCTAAACATAGGTGAGATCTATCTATGAATTTGTTAATGCTAGGTATTTGAGTGCGCAAGTCAGAAGCTTCATCTTATAGGTATGAGTTTCTTGATTTTTCCATGCAAATTAGACATGTTTTAATATTAAAAGAGTAAATTGAATTGTAAATGAATATTTAGTAACTCTGTGCTATAATCTAGGTTATATTTTATGCATTTCTTCTTTCATCACTTATGCAATAAACTCATTATTTACAAATAGATGTATTTATTTTATTAAAGGTTAGTTTATCTTTTTCTTTTAGTGAGGCTATTCTAATATATTTTATTAATGATGGATTAAGAACATTTAGTGCTATCTATAGGAGGGTTTGGTTTTTTATTTATTTGTTCAATTTATTTTCTTGTCTTTAGTCCAAGTTGAAAACCTAAAACTAATTAACGACAAAACCTATATATTATCTATGTTGGCATATATCATATTGCACACATGGTGGTATTATTTATAATAAACCAAACTACTATCTAACGCTTTGATTTAAATTAAATGCATAATATTATAACTAAAATATATTTACTAACACTTTAATTAAAATATCATAAAACATAACTATAAAAAAATCATTTCCATTTTTATAAACAACAACATTCAATGCCAAACTATCGAGACCTCTGAGGTCTCTAGGGAGTGTATCATTTTTCATAACTATACTATATACCAATCTCATAAAGAATCAAACATAACCTAAAACAAAAACCATTAAAACATACTGTATCTCTCAAGAGGTTACATGATTCAATCTTGTGGGAATTCATGCCAAAATAAAATATCCCCACATACATCATTTACAACCACCTATCCTAGGATCGAATTTTGCTAGAGAACGGCTAAAAAACTGAAGTTACATTAAAAACACGACATGAATTGAATCTTGTAGGATTTTCTAGCAACGGTTCCAACGCTGTAATAACTTATAAGTATTGCACAATATCTATGCTATACAACATTTAAAATGCAAAAAGGTTTAAAACAAAGCCGTTGCTGTGTCAACATTTTTCCACACATTAAATAAAAACAAAATATACACACTATAAATCATATTCAACATTTCCACACAGTAATATAAACCCAATTTTTATCTTGTAACCATATTCAAGGCATATAGCCAAGAAGCAAAGAAAGAACCCATTATCATAATCCATACAACAACTAAGACACTGTTTACGGTAATATTTTCCACAGTCACTAAGCTTATTGGTAATAGTTTTATTGCGAGCAATGGCACAACTCTAAAGATAAACCAACTCTCTTAAAAACCCAAAATGAGAATTTAATGTATAGACAATAATTTACATTGAGTCAAAAACTTGGAAAGATCGGAACCATATCCATGATTGATACATAGCAGTGAATACATAAATTTATACGAGTGTAAATTTTAATTAAAAACTACACAGTCCTGATTCCAAACTAAGGTACCATTGCAAGAAACAAAACTGACACATTTTTGAAACACATCATCAAAAACCAAAATGTAGGAGCTTATATTAACCAGCTGTTATAGCTGATTTCACCACTCCAGGCGAATCACACTTTGTATGGACTTCCCCTGTCCCGCTGCAGACTCTTTAGACCCCATGGACCACATTTTGTTCTTTGATTTTTCCTTGATCATCCCTAAAAACATATGAAAAATGATACACGTGACTTTTAAACCTATAATCACGTATATACATGGGTTTGACCACTAAAACTGCGTACATCAGAATATGTACAAAATCCAAATCCTTTTGGAGTTTTCCTTTACATGGATCTGACTCATTTGACTCATGGCGTCCATATTCCTTGAGATCGCTCGGATTCAACCTTTCATTACCCCTTTGAAAAGCTATATAAGGAACCCCTTGGTACATTGAAGGCATAAGAGAGAATTGAGAGCAACGAAGCTATAGTCCATTGTTGCTGGAACTTATTCTTGAGTCTGCATCCCTTTGTCCCTTGGATCACTTTTTTGTTCTTCCCAAGCTTGCCTTTTGCTTGTGAGCTTGATATCTAGTGATGGAGGATTGAAGTGGTGGAGGCTCGAGTGGGGGATTCAGTTTCTCTAGTTCGCAGACGTGCCATCAGAGGTTGTATCTTGTAATCTCTTATTTATATTAATATAAATATCTTTTCTTGTCCAATAATGTGTGTTTGAATGAATATTTTATCCATTGGATTATGTCAAATTCTTATACATTATTGATTATATATGCTACAATAGATCTAACACCATGATATATAGAATGCTTGTATTGTTTACTTGTTGTTGAGAAAGTAATCTATCAATTCAAGCTGAAGTTGGAAAGCTCAACGAGGATCTACTTCAACCGTCCGGAATAAGGTACGAGGTCTGATCCTTTAGTGTTAGGCATTTAATTTCTATTGCATATTGGAAAGGATTTATTTCTGGAGTCAAGATGTCGGATGTGGTACCCCAAGCCATAGGAATTTCTCTCCGTAACAGAATTGGCGACTCCGATGGGGAGTTCCTAGTAGTTGTCCTTTGGGGGTTGTTTTCTCGGCATTCAATGAATTTGAATTGCTCTTTCTCTCTTGTTTCTGTGTCGGAACTAGGGGCGTGTATTCTTGGTAAAGTCTGATTGGTGTGAATTTTGTCTCATCCTATCTATTTGCCTTGATTTTGTGCACCTTTCTTCCTGTACGCAGGTTTTTAACTCAGAGTCGCCTATGCATGCAGGTTTCTCTTCGATTTCCGCGTATACACACGGCTTTACTGCGAACAGTCGTGTATGCCCTTGTTTTTTCCTTTTTGTGGAAGTTAAATGGTTGGTGGGTGAATTCTGATACTTTCTGAGTCTCCTTTGGCACTGGCTAAGTCTGTTTATACCCCTGTTTCTGACCAGAAATGTTTTTTTTAGGATAATTTTTTCTTTTTTAAGAAGGTTTTTGTCATGGCATTTTTTATTTTTTGTTTGAGATAAGTGCATTAGATTTATTTTATGTTAGTTCTTTGCTTGAATGTTGTTTATATGTGCTTGCAGAGTCTGGGGGTTGTAGAATCATTCTTTTTTTTTTTGCATCTCATTTTATTTCAAAAAATACAAAAATATTTGTTGATCATCATGCATTGCATTTTGCATTATGCATTGTACTTGCACTAGATTTGCTTTGGAGTACTAGTTAGGACTTCATATAGGAAAATTTGCATTCATCATTTGAAGAAGAATTGTGCATTTCACATAGTAGTATACCTTGTTTTCATGGACACAATGCATTTGCATTGATTGTTAGGTGTGCATTTTGCTTCATGTTGCGTCATAACTCCATTAGTTGCACGACCATATCCCATTTTTTAGTAATAAAGCCAACTGAAATAAATTCTAAATTAAAATGAACTACACTCTTTTCTTTTATAGGGTGCACCAACAAGCTTAGGTTTTAGGATCTTGGAATAGTTCATTGTAAGTCAATTCTCCAAGATCACTAAACAACAACATGTATGTGTTTGTCCAGGTGAGTGTGTGAAATCCTTGGTATAACCAGTGTTTCTCAGGATCCTCCTCTCAAAAGGGAGTTAAGCACAAGGCAGTGTGAGCAGTTATTGATTAGGATGACTCCTAGTCATAACTGAGTAGTACTGAAGATATTTCCAAGATTGTATTCATATCTAGGGGCTCTTTTGAGAGCTTCGGGCTTTGCTACCCTACCCATACGGTCAATCCCGCCTGCGACTATCCACCTAAGCATTGATTATATTGAGGTGACCTTAGTGACCTTACCTAGGATATCAAGGGGGTACTTTGTAGGGGTTATTTTACAGGTGCCCCAGCTAGGTTGGGGTCGGATAGCATAGTCGCTTTACGTGTTGAAGCTGAGGGCCACATTAATTGGTTACGTACCTCCGCTTGTTGTGTATGGGAGTCTCAAGCCTCTCCTAGGTGAGACATACCTGCTTCATTTGGGAGCTCACTTATCCAACCATTGTTTTCTTGCATTTGGCTTTAGATTTTATTAGTGATTTCTCTGTGCATGATAGTTGGCCTAGGGTTGACGTAACTAGAGAGTCTTTGCTATTTTTTGAGTCATTGTAGATTCGGGTGTAGCTCCTCGCCGTTCTTGTCATTTAGCAGGACTTCCACCTTCTACTTCTCCTCCTCCTTTGGGAGAGAGACCTAGACAGTCCAGGCGAACTATTTCACACATTGATTCACACACCATGGGAGATTCTTTAGAAGGTATTCCTGAACCACCTCCTCTCATTTGTGTAGAAGATGGGGAATTTACTCCTACTTACGATCCTTCACCTGAATTAACTGAGTTAGGTCCTATGATTTCTTAGATAGGAACCATGCATGATAGACCTACTCACTCTAGGGTTGATTCCCCATTAACGTGTTACCGGTATGGCATGCCGGAGGATGCCGAGACTCATTTTGAACCCACCAGTACCAGCTATGGTATTTATTGTATGACTAGTTTTTCTATGCATGATTTGACATTCCATGTCGAATATGAATTCGAGCCTAACACTATGCCTGGGGGTACTCTCATTCCTTACCATGCAGAGAGGTTTGGGAGCACTAGTCACATTGCACCTTCCATCCTAGTGGTGGAAGTTACATCTTATGTTCCTCCTAGGTCTAGGGTTAGTGATCCTATTAGGATACCAAATTTGAGATGAGTGATGATAGGGAATAGTACATACTTGATTACCTAGATCCCTTCATCCTCTATCCCTAGTTCTTCAAATGTCCACCCTCCACCTTATTCACGTGGTCCTTCGAGTCGGCACATGGCTACGAGTCACGTCCGTACTGCGGTTACTAGACCTATTGTGTCTCAAGTCCACATACCACCCATTGCTTCGGGAGGTTATGTTCATGCTTCTAGAGGTCATATTACTACTTCCAGCGCATATATCCCTACTTCTGGTATGTATGTTCCTAATTCTGAAGCGTATCTTCCTACCTACGGAATGTCTCATGGGGCATCGCATGTGATGACCTATGGGACACAGTATGGACAGGGTTCTTCACCTTATGGAGGTGGGTATCAACAACCTGCTTATTCTCCTAATTACGGCTTTGTAGCTCCTACTAGTCAAGGTCCACCTCAGTACGGTGCTTCTACGCCACCCTATATGGGTCATACGGGAGGAGGGAACTATGGGAAAGTCCATGGTGGTAACCAAACCTATATGAATCAGGGAGCGGTCCATCGACCTCATCATACTAGGCTCCCTTTCCTTGCAACGCTCAATATTCCTGACTTGTTTAGATTGACGAACAATCCTGTGGCTCACGACCTGGCTTGGTCGGCTGTCGCTACCAAGCTTCCTTTGGACATACCTAAGTTCAAAGGCAAACTGGGAGAGGATCCAAGCGAACACGTTACTATGTTTCACCTATGGTGCTCTTCGAATTCCTTACATCAGGACTCAATCCATTTGAGACTATTTCAACGCACCCTCACAGGGCCTACTGTGAAATTATATATAGAGTTACCTAGGGGTGCTTTCGCTTTGTTCAACAACCTAGCGATGACTTTTCTTAATCACTTCCAGCTACCAGTGCATTATGATGTTGGTACTGAGCTCTTGCTGAAATTTCAGCAAGATAAAGCCACACATATATCTGATCATATTCAAGAGTGGCGTAGACAAAAGCAGTTAATTAAAGCCTTTATACCGCCGGAGTTCCTCCTCGAGTGGATCCTCAAGTCGTTATTGCCATTTATAGTGAAGGATGTCTCTACCTTCGGAGTGGAAAATGAGGAACAAGCGATCTTTAGGGCACAGGAACTGGACTTGATCTATGCTCAGTCTGGTTTGTTATATGACATTATTCCCAATGCTCCGCGTTCCAGTTTCGACCCCAAAGTCAATCCTGGACCACATGCCAATGGCATTGTGGGTTGTGCAAGTGCGAAACCTGCAAATTCGGTTGCAAAATAGGTTATTCAATTGTCAATCAACCAATCTGCTTCGGGACAAGCTACGACTTCCTCTCAACCCGCCCAAATGGTGAATGTACTTTCTGTGCAATCGTCGAACCAGAAGGGTAACTAGCAGCTCGGATGGAATAGAAAAAGGGGTAAGAATAATCGTAAGGGTGGGAATAAGAACGAGAATGCTAGTAATAATGATAAGAATGGTCGGAATGCTGGGGAGGACAAGCAAGCTAAACGTAAGGTTAAGTTCTCTTGCAAGTTATGTAAGGACGATCGCCTCACTTACTTGTGCCCTTGTATTGAGGAAGCTTTGAGATTCTTGGCATAGGGCCTAGCTGTGCTAACTAACCCTTTAACGCATAATCAAAATATGAACTCAAAGTCCCATGACCAGTCTGGTGATGATCATGATCTACTGGAGAATAGTGGTCGTGGGTGCATTAACATGGTCCGTGCTGCGAAAGTTGTGATGCGTGTGAAATATTATAGTTCATCACAACCCAGCCCAGGAAAAGAACATGATCCACCAGTGTCCCCTTTTCATATTGAGAAACCTGTGGATAAACCTAAGGTTGCACCTTGCATTCCTAAGGGAGTCCTTAAGCGTTCGGGGCATAATCCAAATTCTCGAGCTGCCTAGAATTATTCAGTTGTCGATGATTTGGGCCATACTCCTTGTGCGATGTCTGCATTGGAGTGCTTCAGAGTTCTCCTTTGCAAAGGAAGGTGTTGCTTTCTGCCCTTGGTGTGAATGATGATGATTCTTCCTCCGTGATTAAATTTGAAACCGTAGGACATCAGCCTTGCTTGCCCTACTATGTGTCTCTTTTGGTGCATGTAGAATGTCTTAATATGATCGTCAAGTGTATTGTGATTGACGAGGGCGCTGCTGCTTCTGTGATGCCTTTAGCCTGCTAGAAGGGTATGGGTTCCCTTAAGTTGTCTAAATCAGCGACCATGTTAGCTGCATTCGATGGGAGATATTTTAGGCCGCCTGGTATTCTTCCTCCCCTTAAAGTCTGTTTGGGAGGGAAGACCATTGCGATAGAGGTCGAGGTGGTTGATGCACCCCTTGACTACAATCTCTTGCTGGGTAGGAACTGGATGTATAGTATGCAATTCGTTGCCTCTTCCTTGTTCTATGTTGTATGCTTTCCACATAATGGGAAGATCGTAATGATTGATCAAACGAAATTCAAGAATCCGTCTATTACCGCATCTTTGGGAGCTTCGATCCCGATTGTTGAACATTCTCAACCGGTAACTGGGAGTGTGGGTGTAGGCATGTATCCATCCCTTATGGGGATCTCTAGTTGTCCTACACCGATCCTCATGGTAGGATCTAGTTTCGATGAGGCTTTGATGTCTATGAGATCGGTGTCTTCTCGCACAATTCATATGGAATATCCTTGGATTCTTCCTGCGCCGAGTACTTCGAGTGAGCCCATCGCGACGGATGTGCTATTGCCTGGAGTTATGATAGCTTATCAAGCTAATCTTAAGTGGGATGCATAGCCTAGTCCTCCCTCTTCACGGACAGAGGAGGAGGACACTTATGTGCTACCGGCATGGGCAGTATAGTCTTCTCAGGTGCATGACTACCTTGATACGGTTTTCCCTTCAGATGAAGTGATTCTCGAGGCTATGTCGGGAGTTGAGCCACCATGGGAGGAACTCCATCATAGATCGTAATTTCTTCCAGAGCTTGACCGCTTGGAGCATGAGGATTTTAGGGTGGTTCTTAGTCAGAGAGTTGGTAGTCCTATGGTTCCATTAAGCTCTCCTGGTCAGATGGCTGATGGGAACATGGCAAACATTTCTTCAATGATCCCTATCAACATCTCTCATAATCCTGGCATGATAGAGAATGTCTATATTAGGGCAGAATGTTCCCATGCTGAGATTCTTGAATACACCGAGATATTTAAGGAATTACGTGATATTTTTGCTTGGTCTTATGACGAGATGCCCGGTATTGACCCTTGGATTATCGAACATGAGATTAAGACTTACCCCAACGCTAAGCTTGTTCGACAGCATTTATGCGCGGCGAATCCTAGGAAAGCACCCACCATTAAGGCAGATATAGAGAAACTGTTGAAAGCCGGTTTCATCTATCTCACTCCCTTGATGGATTGGGTTTCAAACCCCATTCCGATGGATAAGAAATAGGGAGCAATCCGAATATGTCCTGATTTCCGTGATTTGAATCATGCCTGTCCTAAGGACAACTTCCCCACACCATTTATTGATCAGATTTTGGATGAGTGTGCGGGTAGCGAGGTGTTATCCTTCATGGATGGCTTTTCTGGATATAATCAAATACAGATTAAACATGAGGACCAACATAAGACTGCATTTATCTGTCCTTGGGGAACGTTTGCATATCAAAAAATTCCTTTCGGCCTGAAAAATGCCGGAGCTACATTTCAGCGGGCAATGACCTTGATCTTCCACGATGTCAAGTCAATTATTGAAGTATTTTTGGATGACCTCGCTGCTCATTCTTGTATGAGAATGCATCATCCCTATCACTTGAGATTGGTATTCGAAATATGCCGGCACTATTCATTTCGATTAAATCCTCATAAGTGCATCTGTTGCATGAAGTCGGTTCGTTTGTTAGGATTCATCGTTTCTAAAGAGGGTATAAGAGTCGACCCTTTGAAGGTTGAGGCAATACTTCAGCTGTCTCCCCCGAAAAATCTTCGTCATCTTCAGTGTTTGGAAGGCATGGAAAACTTCTTACAAAGATTTGTTGTCAACTTTGCCAATTTGACTAGAGGCTTCATGTGTCGAAGAAGGACACCCCCTTTTATTGGGATGAGCGAGCCCATGAGTCCTTCGATGCACTAAAGCGAGCCCTAGCATCGGCCCCGGTGATTAGTCCCCTGGACTATAGCCGTGACTTTCTATTATATGTGGCCGCGTCCTTAGAGATGATTGGTATGGTTTTGGTTCAATAGGATGAGGAGCTCCAAGAGCATGTCATATATTATCTGAGCTGAAACCTTATTGACGTAGAGATTCGTTATTCTCATGTCGAGAAGCTTTCTTTAGCTACCGTACATGCAGCTCAGCGGTTGAGACATTATATTCTCCTTTTCCAGACCTTGGTAGTGGCCATGTCAATCCATTTCAATTTGTCTTCACCAGAAGGATGATTGGGGGAAAGTATAATAAATGGATTGTCATTCTGCAATAATTCGATCTCGAGTTTGTTTCGGCAAAATCGAAGAAATCTTTAATCTTTGCAGAGCCTATATCGGATTTTTCGAGCGAGGCCAAGGAGTTGGTTTGTGAAGATACATTTGTTGATGAACACATCTTCTTAATCTCAACGTTAGACCCATGGTATAGAGATATCATAATATATTTGCAAACACAGAAGACCCCTACTCACCTCTCGCGAGATGAACGACGACGACTACGTCACGTCTCTAAGAACTAACTTATAGTGGATAACACCTTGTACCGCCGTGGGATAGATTCCATTTTACGACAGTGTTTAACTCATGAGGAGGCTGAGGTAGTGCTGAATGATTGCCATAGAGGGGCGTGTGGTGGTCATTTATCTGGGCTTTCTACAGCTCAAACGATTTTGAGAGCAGGTTATTTCTTGCCGTCAATCTTTAAGGATTGCGTTGATGCGGTCAAAAGGTGCCACCCTTGCCAGGTGTTCGCACGTAATATGCACTCGAAACCTGCCCCGTTACATCCCATTATCACCGTCGGTCACTTCACTAAGTGTGGGATCAATTTTATGGATTGCAACCTAGCTTCGGTTGGGGGGCACCATCATATTATAGTGTCTGTTGATTACTTCATGAAATGGGATGAGGCTATGCCTATAGTAAAATCCAATGGTGAGAAAGCCACCCACTTTGTATTCAACCAAATTATTACTTGGTTCAGGATTCTGAAAGAGCTTTTCATTGACCATGGATCGCACTTTCAGAACCGTACGATGGAATATTTGGCATCAAAGTTAGGGTATAAGCAAGAGCATTCCTCTTCTTACTACTCTCAAGTGAATGGACAGGTAGAGGCAGTGAATAAATCACTCAAATCCATTCTACAACAAACCATTGCACAAAACAAGAACAATTGGCACATCATGTTATATCCTGTTTTGTGGGCATATCGAACTGTCGTTAAGATTGCCACTAGTTTTTATCCATATCAATTAGTACATGGAGTGGAGTCAATATTGCCGGTTGAATGTGAGATTCCTTCGTTGAAGCTAGCTGTGGAACTCTTACCAGACACTTCACCTTTGGAGGAGCATTTGGTTCACCTTGAGCAACTTGATGAGCAACGTCGGGATGCCTTGGTGGCTCTAGAGGTTAATAAGCATCGCGTAAAGGCCCAGTATGATAAGTCTATCTGTCCAAGGGTGTTTAGTGAAGGATATTTGGTCCTTTTGTGGGATCAACCGAAAGAACCCTTGGGGGCAGGGAAATTTAATCCTATGTGGCATGGTCCTTACATGGTCAAGTGCGTGTTAGAGAAGGGTTCCTATGAGTTAGTGGATTACGAAGGGACGGCCTTGGTAGAGCCTAGAAATGGGCTCTATCTTAAGAAACACTATGCATGATCTTCAGCCAAGGCTGCTTATTGTATATTAGTGTACAGTTTTTGCATAGTTAGGTCTTTCTCTTATCGTGATCGGGTTTGTGATTAGTTTCTGTTTCTTTTAGCAGATGTCAATGGAATCTTCCACCTACATAGGATTTGTGGATGGTGCAAGCCGTCACACTCAACACTCAGCCTCTGCTGCTTGGGTGATTTATACTCCTATGGGTCAGGTACTGTCTTCAAGAGGTGTATGTATACGGCCATCTTCCAAAAATGTTGCTGAATATAGTGCCATTATCGAGTTTCTACAGGATGCCATTTCACATGGTGTTCTCTCTCTTGAGGTATATCTTGATTCAGAGTTAGCAGTGTCACAGCTCAATGGTTTGTACCATGTTAGAGATCCGAAATTATTAAGAAGATTATTACGTGTGATATTGTTAGAACGTCAATTTGAAGACATAACATATGTACACATTCCAAGAAATAATAATCAAGTTGTTGACTCATATGCTAACTACGTGTTAGATTGGCATTTGTTTCATTCACAATAAATTAATCACAAACACAATTTTTACTCATGTAAATAAATAAACCGATCACCATAAAACTTTTTATATATACATTCAAAAATGTGATAATACATAGTGTCATGATACAAAATTGGGGCTTTCAAGCCACCAACATATAATACATGGTAATACAAAATGTATACAGTCCCAGGTGTCTAATCCTGTGGAGGAGGAGGAGGGTTCTGATCATGGAAGGTCACTATGGCTCTAGCTAGCTGTCAAAATAATTGCACCCATGTGCGTGGAACACCCACCACCTGCCGCTGCATAGCCTCAAGCAAGTCCTCGACTTGCGCGATGGGAACTTTATGAGTCAGTCTCACAAAGTTGGTATGAATGCTCTGGAGCGTTCGCTTCGCATCCACACCCGTGATGTCATCTCCTATTCCCCTCTGTCTATGACGAGGGAAGCCTTCTGGCCACCATGGTCCCACATCTGCACACAAATGGTAGATGGCACTATGTATTGTCACACAAAAACATGTCCTTTTGATTCCATATAATCAAGAAAACACAAAAAAAATAACTTAAAAAAATTAAAAAGAGAGGGTCGAGATTCATCACCTATGTCACCATATGCCGATCGTGGTGGTAGAGGCATGTTTGGGTCCCCCCGAAAATATATCCCTACATAGGGGTAGTCATCAATGGAAACTATCTGTCATCGCCACTATGGAAAAAAGTCAGTTGGATATGGGTTGGATACCCTACCACTGCCCAGTCTGCGCATAGCATCTGCCCAACGACGTTGGGATGGATCTCAAACCCCGTGGAGAGGAAATTCCACTCTAGGGATCAATCCTGGAACACACTCGAAGAAAAACGTGCTCAAAATACTGCTGAACCCGAAGTTCCACACTCTACCTGCCTTACACTCACTGAGTTGGTGTTTCATGTTGCTCAGTAGTGTAGTACTCCAGTCGTAAATAGTGGGCCTGATGCACTCCACTACATAGAACATCAGAGGCCACGAGGCCTTATGGAGTGATGCTAAGACGACTATCCTGCCCAGTGTCAAAAGTATGGCCTTTAGGCCCAAAACTAAGGTACCATTGCAAGAAACAAAACTGACACATTTTTGAAACACATCATCAAAAACCAAAATGTAGGAGCTTATATTAACCAGCTGTTATAGCTGATTTCACCACTCCAGGCGAATCACACTTTGTATGGACTTCCCCTGTCCCGCTGCAGACTCTTTAGACCCCATGGACCACATTTTGTTCTTTGATTTTTCCTTGATCATCCCTAAAAACATATGAAAAATGATACACGTGACTTTTAAACCTATAATCACGTATATACATGGGTTTGACCACTAAAACTGCGTACATCAGAATATGTACAAAATCCAAATCCTTTTGGAGTTTTCCTTTACATGGATCTGACTCATTTGACTCATGGCGTCCATATTCCTTGAGATCGCTCGGATTCAACCTTTCATTACCCCTTTGAAAAGCTATATAAGGAACCCCTTGGTACATTGAAGGGATAAGAGAGAATTGAGAGCAATGAAACTATAGTCCATTGTTGCCGGAACTTATGCTTGAGTCTGCATCCCTTTGTCCCTTGGAGCACTTTTGTGTTCTTCCCAAGCTTTCCCTTTGCTTGTGAGCTTGATATCCAGTGATGGAGGGCCGAGTGGGGGATTTAGTTTCTCTGGTTCGCAGACATGCCGTCACAGGTTGTGTCTTGTAATCTCTGATTTATATTAATAGAAATATTTTTTCCTCGCCAATAATATGTGTTTGAATGAATATTTTATCCATTGGATTATGTCAAATGCTTATACATTATTGATTATATATGCTAGAATAGCTCTAACACCATGATATAGAGTATTCTTATATTGTTTACTTGTTGTTGAGAAAGTAATCTATCAATTCAAGCTGAAGTTGGAAAGCTCAAAGGGGATATACTTCAACCGTCTAGAATAAGGTACGAGGTCTGATCCTTTAGTGTTAGACATTTAATTTCTATCGCATATTGGAAAGGATTGATTCTAGAGTCAAGTTGTCTGTTGTGGTACCCCAAGCCATAGGAATTTCTCTCCATAACACCAGCCAGCCATATATTCAAGCTACCAACCCAATATTATCTTACAGAGGAGAATCATAACAGTTATGGCCCAAATGCAACAAACTTAAACCCCACAAAAACCCCAATATTGTCAAACGCGTCTCTCGATGCCTTTCAAAATAAAAACAGACCTATACATAGTCGAAATCCCTAATCTACACAAGTATTCATTTAACATTACAAACACTGAGCTCAAAATCTCTATCAAATAACTCTACGGAGAGGTAACAAGCTGATAGCTTGTTAGAATGGGGCTTACGTATGAGTCAACAACCTGGGAGAACCATGACCCATGCAATGGAATCCCTCCCACCTAAAAACAAGAGACATAGAATCGTGAGAAGTATACCAATCCTTCAGCCGAAATAACAATTAAACAACGTTGCAAACTAGGTGAAGGACATACCTTCGCAAAGCACAGATGCAAGCCAAAACTCAAGCAACGATACAAACTAGAGAGTCGAACAGAGCTCAACCATCAAAGTTCCAAATGACTCATTCATCCACGATAGACCAAGCTTAGGGATTGAGTTTCCCACATCCCGAGGAGATTTTACTGTGCCACCGTGTCCACCACCAACCTCAAACTTCATCCCCACGCTTATAGTTTCATAGCCTCAATCATGATTTGGTAATTGAAATTCCATGTGCATTGAAACCCCCATCTTATGCATTGTGGACTTAGGGTAAAGGTGAGATTCATGGCATATGCATTAATGCGAGATCCATGAATGCATTAAAACATACCTTTAACATATGGTATAAAAACCTTAAACAATATATGTGTAAGTCTTGTAATTTAGGCCTTTAAACCTTTGGACACAAAAACATTCCAATAACATGTTCTAAATATTTAATGTTTGAAGTCTTAAAAAGAGAGTAATAATATTAATAATAACTAGTTAGACATAGGTCTAAACAAACCAAGCAAGGAGTAAAACAATCATGCAAACAATAGTAATAAGAACCGTTGAGATAGGGATGTGGTCATTTTGTAGTCCATAGCATTGAAGTAGTTTAGCATAGGTAGCATGACATTGTCTAACTATCATAGCAAGTTTTCATCACCTAATGAACTTGCACGAAACCAAGAAGAGTTGCATTAATTCAATATGAACTAAGTAAACCATGTAACGTCAAGTGAGACTAGTTACCTCTCCAAGTGGTCGTGTAAGGGATACAAGTCCCGCTGCTCCACCCCTTGACAATTACAAGTTAAGTGAGGACTTTTCATAAATGAGTAAACAAAACTTATAAGGAGTAAGTAAGCTATAAAATGAACACACATACACGCACATGCATGATAAGAAATAATCAATGAAGAGCATAAACATCTAAATGAGATCAAGTAACATAAAAACAATATATAAATATTTTATTAACCACATCGAGGAAAACATCTAGAAGAGGGTAAACACACATTAACTAGTCCAAGTACCCTAATAACTTAACCTTTTTATTTTAAAATTTTGGGTACATTGCAATATAACAAACTTTATTAATTTAAATTGAGTTACTACAATCAAACAATCACACATAACATCTATCAATTATATAACAGGAAACTCAATATTTATGTGGAAACACTTTTGGGAGAAAACAACAAAATATTCTCTCTATAATTCTTAATTCTTAGGTACCAACTTATTAAACAAACCAATTCCAAGTCATATGAATCATCATTGTAGTCACAAACTTACTCTTACCCTATATTGGAAATCACTAACTTACTAGATATACCAATCCACAATGCTAAGCATCAACTTAGCTAGATATTTTCATTTAAACAAGACTAACCCATAATTAGAGTTGTTGGTTCAGTCAATTTGAATTCCTCAAATAATAATTTCAAATTCCTTAAGTTATTCTAAGAGCACCGTCTTCACTAATTTTACTTCTTCAAACAATAATTTCAAATTCCTTAAGTTATGCTACAAGCACCGTCTTCACTTGGTGATTATTCATGTTAACATATAATAAAGTTGAATTTTGATTTAGTAGAGACACTTTAAGTGGAGTAGTGTTTATTTGAAAAGACACTTTAACCTTAAAAGTAAATAATTTATTTATTTCTTTTCCCTCAAACATAGTATCTTCTAGAAAATAGGAATTTAAAATAATCCCATGGTTTTTGCAAGCCCATGGTAATAATTCCATGGTTTTTGTATCCATCCCCTCCTATATATTCCTTCCCATTTCCTTCCCTACTCAATCATTTTCCCTCTTCCGAAACATTATTGAAATCGCTGGGTATGGATCATAATTCCAAGAGAGAGCGCTCTCTCTCTATTGAGCAAACAAGCACCGAAGCAAAACAAAAGTATGGTTCTAGAAGGCCTCTCCAAGAAGAGGGTAGTACAACCAGGAAGAAGCTCAAATTATCGAAGGAGCAACTTGATGTTTTGGAGGAGTCTTTCGAAATGAACAGTTACCCTAAGATGGTGTGATTGATCGTTTTATTTACTTACTGCTTTGTAATCTCCTGTGTGATTGATCATTTTATTTACTTATTGCTTTGTCATCTTGGGTGTGTGATTGAGATAATTGTAACTAACTTTGTTTCATATGCAGAACCAAAAGAAAGAGTTGGCGACACTCATGGGTCTGACTGGTACAAAAACAAAAGAGCTAGGTAAGCCAATGCCTTTTTTTCTATTATTGTATTTTAGCAATTGAAATTATTAACCCAAATATTGCTTTTGAAATACTCTATTATATAATTTAGCTTGTTAGCTAAGTGGAACAAAATTGTTTCAATAGCATAAAGATACAAACTCTCTGTAATTTAATAGGAAAAAATATCTCGAATCTCTTCATGCACAAAAGTTTCAAATTGTTGAGGTGCTTTATATTTGCAGCTTTTTCATAAAGATAAGCCCAATATGATAACATTGTTTCAGGACTAAGGTGAAGAAAACAAAAATGGACTACGAAGCTGTTAAGAGGTTCAACGAATCTCTTCAATATGAAAACAAAAGGCTTCACAATGAGCTTCGAGGAACTTCGAAATCTGAAAGTGGACTCTTCCCTCACCGGGGTGTGTCCCTCCTATCAAACAACTCCAACTGCCAAGAATACAGGAGCTTAAAGTGAATTATATTTAATGCATTTGTGGCCGTTTTTTTTCCTATCCATTTTTTTTCCAGTCCTATGGATGTTTTTGTCTTCACACTCATGGATCAAGAGCATTTGTAATATGCTGTAAGGCTATTTGATGTTTTGTCTTCACACTCATGGATCAAGAGCATTTGTAATATGCTCTAAGGCTATTTGATGTTTTGTCTTCATACTCATGGATCAAGAGCATTTGTAATATGCTCTAAGGCTATTTGAGTTTAGTTGCTATTTTCTCCTTTCTGCTGGTTGAAGCAATTCTATATTTACTATAATGTACTTTGTGAAAAGAGAGATTTAATATATGCATTGTAAGGGTATTTGTAATATGTTCTTAGGCTATTTGATTTCTTTTGCTATTTTCTCTTTTATTTTGGTTGAAACAATTCAGTATTTACTATGTACTTTGTGAAAAGAGAGCTTTAATATATGCATTGCAAGGTTATTTAATTGTGAAATCTAAAATGTTTATATGATATTTTTTTCATATTTGATATTTGGTATATGTATCTTTCAAAATTATTGAAAAACTGAAATTTAAAATGCTTATTAATTTTTTTTGCTAGATTAATAAATCTGGAGAGTGTATATAAATCTGTGATAGATTAGGTTATAATGGTTAGGAAGAAGTTGAGGTAGATTGAGTCCCTGCCCAGGTTGGAAAGAACAACTTACTCCAGGGCACGCTGAAGTTCAAATTCAGTAGCCCTGAGCAGCCTGATGCCAATGCTATAGTGATTGGCCTTGGCAGTGATTGGCATCCCGAAAATCCATTTAGGGTCGAGTTATACTCTCATGCCTCTCATGTCGTCAATACATAATTAAAATTTAGGCCAACCAGTTTAGCCAAACAGAAATGGGAATGTTCTCAGGCTGTATATAGCAGTTTATCATCCAAGCTTGGAGAAATTCCGTCAATGTATCTCAATGGAAATAATCTGGCTTTGTGGAATAATAACGCGGTGTTTTGATACTCTCGTATAATTTCTCAGGGCATCAGTTTTTGTAGTTTTTGAATTATCAACTTATTTACTTATTTGCATCCATCCCCTCCTATATATATTCCTTCCCATTTCCTTCACTACTCAATCATTTTCTCTCTTCCGAAATATTATTGAAATCGCTGGGTATGGATCATAATTCGAAGAGAGAGCTCTCTCTCTATTGAGCAAACAAGCACCAAAGCAATACAAAAGTATGGTTTTGGAAGGCCTATCCAAGAAGAGGGTAGTACAACCACGAAGAAGCTCAACCTATCGAAGGAGCAACTTGATGTTTTGGAGGAGTCTTTCGAAATGAACAGTTACCCTAAGCTGGTATGATTGATCATTTCATTTACTTACTGCTCTGTCATCTTGGGTGTGTGATTGAGATAATTGTAACTAACTTTCTTTCATATGCAGAACCAAAAGAAAGAGTTGGCCACACTCATGGATCTGAGTGCTAAGCAAGTTGATGTCTGGTACAAAAACAAAAGAGGGAGGTAAGCCAATGCCTTTTCTTGTATCATTGTATTTTAGCAATTGAAATTACTAACCCAAATATTGCTTTTGAAATACTCTGTTATATAATTTAGCTGGTTAGTTAAGTGGAACAAAATTGTTTCAATAGCATAAAGATACAAACTCTATGTAGTTTAATAGGAAAAAATATCTCGAATCTCTTCATGCACAAAAGTTTCAAATTGTTGAGGTGCTTTATATTTGCAGTTTTTTCATAAAGATAAGCCGAATATGATAACTTTGTTTCAGGTCCAAGCTGAAGAAAACAAAAATGCACTACGAGGCTGTTAAGAGGTTCAACAAATCTCTTCAATATGAAAACAAAAGGCTTCACAATGAGCTCCAGTAACTTCGAAATCTGAAAGTGGTTCTTCCCTCAGTGGGGTGTGTCCCTCCTATCAAAAAGCTCCAACTGCCAAGGATACACGAGCTTTCACTTTAACAAAAGTGAATTCTATTTAATGCATTTGTGGCAGTTTTTTTCCTATCCATTTTTTTCTTCCAGTCCTATGGAAGTTTTTGTCTTCACACCCATGTATCAAGAGCATTTGTAATATGCTCTAAGGCTATTTGATGTTTTTGTCTTCACACTCATGGATCAAGAGCATTTGTAATATGCTCTAAGGCTATTTGAGTTTAGTATCTATTTTATTTTTTCTGCTGGTTGAAGCAATTCTATATTTACTATAATGTAAATATACTTTGTGAAAAGAGAGATTTAATATATGCATTATAAGGGTATTTGTAAAATGCTCTTAGGCTATTTGAGTTCCTTTGCTATTTTCTCTTTTATTTTGCTTGAAGCAATTCCATATTTACTATGTACTTTGTGAAAAGAGAGCTTTAATATATGCATTGCAAGGTTATTTAATTGTGAAATCTAAAATGATTATATGATATTTTTTTCAGTATATGTATTTTTCAAAATTATTGAAAAACTAAAATTTAAAATGCTTATTAATTTTTTTTGCTAGATTAATAAATCTGGAGAGTGTATATAAATCTGTGTAATGGTTAGGAAGAAGTTGAGGTAGATTGAGTCCCTGCCCAGGTTGGAAAGAACAACTTACTCCAGGGCACGCTGAAGTCCAAATTCAGTAGCCCTGAGTAGCCTGATGCCAAAGCTATAGTGATTGGCCTTGGCAGTGATTGGCATCCCGAAAATCCATTTAGGGTCCAGGTATACTCTCATGCCTCTCATGTAGTTAAAATTTAGGCCAACCAGTTTAGCCAAACCGAAATGGGAATGTTCTCACGCTGTATGGAGAAATTCCGTCAATGTATCTCAACTCGGTGTTTTGATACTCTCGTATAATTTCTCAGGCATCAGTTTTTGTAACTCTGAATTATCAAACCTGCTTACCTTTACTAGAGTTGCACACAACGTGGCATCTCGAATTGTTAAATTATGCGAGGTATAATTATATGCATTACTTTGTATTTATTTGTTTTTTCCACGCTCTCTCTTAAACGAAGTGTAGTGCACTTCCTCCGACGGTTCGATGGTTTCCAGTAATGTTCGATCCAAAGGTCACCAATGTCTCTCTCGATGTAAGTGTCAGGTTTGCATTAATCATTCATGGAAAGCCCTACAACAAAATTTGAATATCAATACTCATCCCGCTTGAGGATTTATAACACGGCAAAGTGCCCCAACCACCCGAAAACGCAATATCTATTAATGATAGAAAAATCAACAATTTATTAACTATGAAATATTTTAATAAAAAATAAATTTAAAAAATTTGTATTCAATATAAAAATAACATAATAAAAAGGAGAAAAACAAAACAAAACAAAAACGACAAACATAGATGGATCACATAAAGAAGATTTTATTGATTAGCAAAGCCGTTTGGCAATTCATCTTGACAAAATTTGAATATTAAAAATCACAATGCCAATTTATGCAAACCCTAAAGTAATTCACAACTTCAAAGAAGTTGAGAATTTACAACAAAACTCATCACGCTTGACAATTTATCACACCGTAAAGTGCAATCAGATCTAACAGAACACGAGGCCCATTAAAGCGTACTCGTTATTTCGTTAAAGTAACTAGAAATATTATTATAATAAAATTATAATAATTAATAATAAAATACTTACTCTTTAGATTATTATACATGCCTCCGGCTGGTATATTGCAATGGGTCGATTTCAAACCCCGTTGACTTTGGGCATTAGCTGGTGTTTTTTGACGCCTCTTTAAAAAATCAAACCTGTTTTCCTAAGTGATACTTTGGCGTTTGCAAAATATTTTTTTTAATTTTGTTAAAAATCTATTTTTCTAAGCAGCTGATTGGTTGAGCGATGATGTCAACATTGGGGTTTGGTATCTGGATTTCAGTCGACATGTGGCAAGATGACATCATAATATAAAATAAAATAAAATAAAATTATATCCCATCCCATTGCCACCGCCATTGCCACGCGTTCATCACGGATTTGTACATGCAGAATTTGCAGCTCGAAGTCTTGGTTGTCTCTGCTTCTGATGAGTTTCTTGATGGTCCAATCGAATGCATTTTTGCTGCTGATGGAAGGATGAGGGTACCCCTTCAGAGAGGACTGATTCACGCCCATCAGTATACGAGTTGGACCTTCGTGCCCTCCTTCCATTCTATTCTATTCTATTCTCTCTGAAATTTCCTGCGCGTGACCTCCTTCGCAAATATTACTCCACTTCAATCGTGCTAAAGACATATTCAAAATACACTGAGGAGTGCAGTTATATAGCTATAGACACTTCGAAGTTTCGAATCAATGAGAAGTCCCATTCGTGCAGGATTTCCTTGCCATTTGCCATAGGTCCTTTGCCTGGGATGACGCGTCACACTCTTCGATTTTGAGCGTTGGAGCTGCATCAGCTAGCCCCGAGACCGCTGGAGAGAGGAAACCATAATTTAACGTATCTAGAATCCAGAGAGTGACCTGGTAAATAAATTAATTTAACATGCACAATATGTAATCCATGCACGTTAATTAATTAAACAGATGCTTTAATTTTAATTAAGACACAAAACCCCTCGCCGTTTCTGCTTCTCTATTTAGTATTTTACTGTGTTTCTTAGCGAAACAACATTAATGTTAGATACGTTCGGATGCCCGAGTTTAAAAATTAAGAGAAAAAAAACAGAATACACATGGATGGTTGCATAAAATAATATCCAGCCTGCTATATTCAGAAATTGGCCTGAAGCCAAGATAAGGAAACAAAGGAAAAAACAACACATTATTCTCGAGCCATATAGAATTCTGCGAATGGTTGCAGCATCTTTATTAATTCACAACATTATTGGAAATTGACACACAATTATGCTTCTACTGCACACAGAAATCA
>LPNX010449506.1:307321-339566 GCA_001517045.1 Pseudotsuga menziesii | reverse complement strand
TCAAGGAACAGTCCAAAAGGATTTGGATTTATGCACACATCCCGATGTACGCGACTATCGAGGGAATACCCGCGTATGTACACGGTTATCGGGGAAAAAGCCACGTATATCAATATTATAATGTTTTTAGGGATGATCAAGGTGACATCAAAAGATATAAAGTGGTCCAAAGGGGCTAATGAGTCTGCAGTGGGACAAGGGAAGGCCATACAATGTGTGATTCACCTAGTGTGGTGAAATCCGCTATAACATCCACTCCTTCTTTGTATCTTCTTAAAAACATGTCGGTTATGCATCAACAAGATTACACATCAAGGCCATATAGTTGGAATAGCTCCTTGATATTTTTCTTCCTTCTGGAGCTCCATATTTTCTACACCTTGAATGACATCTCGAGCCCAATTTGGTCTTCTCTTTTGTGAGATCATATCCTAAGGTATCTCTATCAACTTTTGGGGCTCTGTCATTTTGTCATTCCTTGATAATATGTTATATTTTCTTCTTCAACATTGCGGACTGCAATTATACATGTTTCTTCAACTCTGGGGGCTTCATGTTCTTCTTCTTGATCTTCATTTGCATGGTTCTTTATGGACTTACTTAAATTTGCACATTCATCAAATATAACATCTATACTGATCTCGATCTGAAAATAACCTGGAATGTACACTCTATAAGCTTTCGACTGGTCACTATATCCAACAAATATTCCCTTCTTTCCTAAAGCATCCAATTTTCATCTTTTCTCCTTGGGAACATGCACAAATACAAGACAACCAAATATCTTCATGTTGTTGAATTCAGTCTTATTTCCGATAAACTTTTATTCTGGAGTTTTGTTCCCAAGAGCAATGTGGGATATTCTATTATGAACATATTATGTTGGTCTAGATGCTTCTTCCCATAAGTGCATGGGTAGGTATTGATCATGAATCATGGCTTTCACATCTTCCAAGATAGTTCTATTCTTTCTTTCTGCTACTCCATTCTGTTGAGGATTATAGGGTGTGGCGAGCTCCCTATTAATCCCAACTTCTTTGAAAAAATACTTGAATTCATTTGAAGTGAATTCTCCTCCACTGTCAGATCTCAAGTTCTTGATCTTCTTTTCAGATAAATTCACTACAAGAAACTTGAATTATTTCAATATTTTAATTACTTCATATTTTCCTTTCAAGAAGTAAATCCAAGTCTTGTGGGAGTATTCATCTATAAAATAAGCATAATAAACATACCCGCTTAATGAATTGGATGACATTGGACCACATACATCTGAATGAACAATGTCCAATATCACTTTTGCTTTACTGTTGCTGCTTGGAAATGGGTTCTTGGTATTATTTCCTTGGGCACATCCTTTGCAAAATCCTTCATGATCGATTTGAATCTATGGTAAACATGTGACTACCTTTCTTAGATTTGGTAGTGCTATGTAGTTCACATGAAAAAGTCTTATATGCCATAGTTCACATGGGTTAATGGTACTTGTTGTTAGAGTTGAGTATGTATGTCCCTTTAGCTTGTAAATTCCTCCATCTTCACCAATCACGACTGCATCATCTATTGTCTTTCCCTTTGGTCATATCATGAATTTTCCATCTATATAGGAAACTCGAAAACCTTCCTTATCTAGGGATGAGATAAAAAGTAGATTCTTTTTTAATCCTGGGACATATAAGACCTCCTTAATATTCATAGACTTTCCTGAGTCCGACTTGTAAAAGGATTCTCCCATTCCTTTGATGGGATATTGATATTCATCTTCAAAATTTACTTTGTAAGGAGAGTCTTTCTAAACAGGACATTGAAAATAGTCCTTATAACCTATCATATGTATGGAATCTCCATTGTCTACTAGCTTAGTGTCACTTCCATGTGAGACTGATCCAATAACAGCCGATATTAAAACATATTCTTTAATAGAGTCTTCATCTTAATTGTTCTTTTCTTCAACTGGGTCATCATCTTCAACTGAATGGGCATGGAACATCTTCTTGGATTTATATGATTTGAGTTCACACCTTCTTGCAATGTGTCCCATCTTGTGACATGTGAAGAATTCAAAGGATGAGAAGTCTCTTTTTGGGTCTTGAGTTCCTTTGAAACTTTTAATTTATTCTGGGAGAATGATCATGTACCTTTCTCTTATTTGATCCTTTCTTTGCATGAGCTGCTACAACTTGATCTTCATCATCATTTATATTTTAGTCTATGTTATCTATCCTTCCTTCTTCTTACACGCATTCTTCCCAAAGTATGTTGAACTTTGTGAGATTTCTTCTAACACAGATTCCTTTGATAAAAGATTCCCAATCTCTTGGGAGAGCATTCAAGGTGGTCATTACAACTTCTTCTTCCACTGTGTCTCCAATAGACTCCAATTGTTCTTTGATATGAGATACTCTGGTGAAGTATGACTGCTTAGTTTCTACCTTCTGGATCTTCACTCCCTTGAGTTGATTTTGTTAAATTTTTCATATGCTTAGCTAAGACATCAGTATTTCATTACATTTTCATAACAAAAGCATATAAACAGGATCACTGAAAGATAGACAAGCACAACCATACAAAAGGAACACAAAGATTTATCCTGGGAAAACCCTAAAGGGAAAAACCCAACAAAAGCTTCCTCAATATAGATTCCCCAAAAAGATAAAAGATAAAACCAACAAGGAGATCAAAGCCTGATCCTCCTCCTTCTCTAGCTACTTCTCTTCTCCACTAATGTGCTACACAAGTGAGAATGTGTGTTCCAAATGAGGAGCACCACACCGCTATTTATATTCATCCGTTCACTTTAATTAACTCATCCGACATGTAGGCTTGAGTTAATCATGTAGGATCGAGTTACACATGTAGGCTCAAGTAACCAAACTGGGGTGCTAATGACCCACCTTTACAATTAGAGGGGACTACCTCATGACTCTTATTAGTTCTTCCGATTAGAAGCATCGGGGTACAAAGATAATACAAGTGGTTCTCCTGGTAGGACCATCGAAGACCACAAAAGATACATATAGAATATTCTTTGAAGTTACAATATTTCAACACCCCCCCTTAATGAGAAGGGTATTCTACAACAACAACAACAATAGTAGGAGAGGACATCATCAACATCATCAGGGTAACACATCTATAAATCATTGGAATCTTTTCAACATCATATAGTCTTCGTCTTCAATTTTCAACAATAGCAACTCTTTGATCAGCATCAACATCTTTTGACCTTTTGATCAGCAACATCTTCAACACTTTGACCTTTTGATCAGCAAAACCTTTAGCAACATCTTCAGCACTTTGACCTTTCAAACAGCAACATCTTCAGCACTTAGACCTTTCAATCAGCAGCAACATCTTCAGCACTTTGACCTTTCGATCAGCAACATCTTCAGCATTTTGACCTTTCGATCAGCAACAATATCTTCAGCATTTTGATCAGCAACATCTTCAGCACTTTGATCTTTCGATCAGCAACATCTTCAGCACTTTTATCTTTCGATCAGCAACAACATCTTCAACATTTATATCAGCAACATCTTCAGTACTTTGATCTTTCAATCAGCAACAACTTCTTCAGCATTTTGTTCTTTTGATCAGCAACCTGATCGGTAACATCGTGATCAGCACCATAATAATACTTCAATTCTCGAACAGCATCATCATCATGATATTCTGATCTTTTGATCAGTACGTCGTTATCATCACATATTGATCATTTGATCAGTACGTTATCATCATCATACTCTAATCTTTCGATCAGTACATCATCATCATCATACTCTGATCAGTACATCATCATCATCATACTTTGATCTTTTGATCAGTACATCATCATCATCACACTCTGATCTTTCGATCAATACATCATAATCATCATCATACTCTAATCTTTTGATCAGTACATCATCATCATCATACACTAATCCTTCGATCAGTACGTCATCATCATCATAAAAACATCATCATCATGAAAACATCATTATCATCAAAACATCAACATCATCAAAACATCAACATGATCCTTCCTTTCGGAATAACAGGATTCAGGTCTTTACGGAGTTACCAATGATCCTTCCTTTCGGAATTACGGGATTTAGGTCTTTACGGAGTTACTAACGATCCTTCCTTTCGGAATTATGGGATTTAGGTCTTTACGGAGTTACTAGCGATCCTTCCTTTCGGAATTACGGGATCAACACATTTGTGGAACTCAGACAATCCTTCCTATTGGAATTACGGTATCAACACATCTGTGGAACTCAGACAATCCTTCCTATTGGAATTACGGGATCAATTCAATGATCCTTCCTTTCAGAATTATGGGATTTAGTTCTTTACGGAGTTACTAATGATCCTTCCTTTCATAATTACGGGATCAACACAGATGTGGAACTCAGACAATCCTTCCTATTGGAATTACAGGATCAACACATCTGTGGAACTCAGACAATCCTTCCTCTAGGAATTATGGGATCAACACACATTCTCGAGTACCGAATTCACCGGATCCGTTCTGAACCGAAGTTCAAGGATGATACATCCTACCACATTCACGGGGACCGAGATCTCTGGATACATTTCGAACTGAGGTTCAAGGATGATGCAATCCACCACTTTCACGGGGGCAGAGACCTCCAGATACATTTTGAACCGAGGTTCAGGGATGATGCAACCCACCACTTTCACGGGGGCCGAGACCTCCGGATACATTTTGAACCGAAGATGATGCAATCCCACCACATTCACGAAGACCGAAGTCACTGGATCTATTTTGGACAGATGTCCTGGGATGATACAATCCATCTTCATTCTTGAGGACCGAGGTCTCTGGATCACTTTTAGGGCAAGTGCCCAGGGATGATACAATCCCACTGTAACATCACTACTCCCCCTTTCAAGGAAGGTCTTTTCGAACAACACCAAGCTTGTCTCGAAAGTGTTCGAACTTTACCCGAGACAGAGGCTTCATCAGTACATCATCATTCAAACCATCATCATCTACATCTTCAGTATGTGAATACTGAACTATCACCATATGTATCTCCAGTATGTGAATACTGAAAGCATCATCATCTATATCTTCAGTATGGGAATACTGAAATTTTTATGTGTTACAATCAGAACACAGGGTTCTCTGTCATCACAAATCTGGTTATCACATAGAATCATTGTAGTATCCATCTTCAGGTCAAAGAGACCTGATATAAGCTTCTGAAGCCATATGACTTCACAACTTAGCAGAGAAATATGCTATGTATTTTGCTTCAGTCGTGCTACGAGAAACACTGGACTGTTTCCTGCTAAACCATGAACTCATAGCAGACCCCAAACAAAAGCATCTACCTAATGTGCTTTTCCTGTCTGAGATACTTCCAGCCCAATATGCATCTATGTAGCCATACAATCTATACTCATGGCTACCATCATAGTATAGACCAAAGTCTATAGTCCCTTTCAGATATCTCATCACATGTTTTGCAGTTACTAGGTGAACCCGTCTTGGTTGAACAAGATATTGACTTAAGGTGTCCACAACAAAACAAATGTCTGGTCTAGAATTTGTTAAGTACAGTAATGACCCAATGATCTGTCTGTAATGAGTCCCATCCACTAACTCTGATGAGTCATCAGCTAACAGCTTCAGGTTGGAGTCCATGGGTGTGGCCATGACTTTGCATTCCAACATATCAAATCTTTTTAAACTTTGCACTGCATACTTTCCCTGATTGAGAAAGATTCCTTCATATTTATGGACCTAGGAAATAAAGTATTAGACCAAGTTCTAAATTCTTCAGCGCACTTCTTCTTGCATTCTGCAATTTTTTTCTCATTCCCTTTCAGAAATAGGTCATCCACATATAATAACAGGATGACAGGTTCATCTTCTACAACCTTGAGATAAAGTTTAGGATCGAATTTACTCTTGGAAAATACCATGCTCGTCAGGAAACTATCTATTCTTCCATACCAAGCTCTGGGAGCTTGCTTCAGGCCATAGAGGGCCTTCTTCAACTTGCATACGTGAGTCCATTTGTCTTCAACTTCAAATCCTTGTCACTATTCGATGTAAAACTCTTCCTCAATCATACCATTAAGGAAGGCTTGTCTTTACTTCATCATGGAAAAAACTACCATGATAGTTCTGAAGAAAGTATACCTTGCTTCTTGGAGTAAGTGTCTCTTCAGAATTAATTCCCTCTTTCTGAGAGAAGCCACAAGTCTTTCCTTACTTCTATCAGTAGCATATTTTATCTTACTGATCCATTTGGAATATACCACATTCTTGCTTTCTGGTTTGAGTATTATATCCCAAACATCATTCTAGTATTCTTTCATGATAACATCTTTCATGAGTTCATCTTGTCAGGTCATCAACATATCCGAGTCTTCTGCATTCAATCTTGAAGGTTGGAACCCACTTTACTCTTGGTAAAGTCTCGATCCATCAGGAAGCTATCCATCATGTCGTACCATGTTGAACTCGGATATCTTCTGTAGTCACTCCACTGAAGTGGAGTATCATCTTCCATCTTCATTCTGTATAGGTGGTTCTATGCTTGACATATACTTGTCGATAGAGTATGTCATGTCATAGTCTATTCTTTCAAAGGCAACTCATGAAATTTGCTTTGTACACTTGTTCTTGAAGATCCATATGGAAGATACTACGTACTTCCCTTTATGTCTCGAAATCAAATCGTATACATCATTCCCCATGATCAATTGTTATTCTTTAATCATAGCTTCTTTCATAGTGTTAACAACCCTACTCAGCAGAAGCTTGAAAAATCATAGTGAAGAAGAGGTAAGGGTCGTTTGCAATACTTTGGTTAAAATTTTTATAGTATGAAAGCATGGTGAAAGGCGAAAAAACGAGAAGTTGTAAAAATATCCTGCGGTGTGAAGCGGAAAGGAGAAGATCAACAACCAATATTATGTCCGCTCTTCAAAAGATGCGAGGAGAATAAGCGTGTGCGGGCATTTAAAATAATACATGGATCAACGGTCGTCGTTTCAGCCAGATGAGATCAACGGTTTGTATAAACTCCACTTTGTGAACCCGTGCGTTTGTTAAGACAACGGAGCCCTGATGGAATCGAGTACATGTCTCTTGATCTAACAGCGGAGAAATAAAGGTAGATCACATCGACGATCGTGGATGACTTCGGAGCATAAACTTGCATGATGGATAAAACCAGGACACCCGGCAGAATTAAGTACGTGGCGTTTGATCCGATGGTTGAAAATTAAAGTTGAAATAGATCAATGGTCACAAATGGATCTAGAATAGAAAGGTGCATGATAGATAAAGGTAAGAGGTGGTTGCGGAATATAAACCACTATCCATGTGGCCGATCGCGGTGTATTCCAGAGGCGAAAGTGGTTTATTGGAAACCGTCAAAAGGACGCTCCAGAGTGGGGTCCTATAAAAGGGAAGTTGACTTGTTCCATGGTTATTTGATTGGTGCCAGACGGTGAAAAAGACCCACGGATTCGTCAACCTTCGATTGTCAGTTTCGAGCACACGCCGCTACAGTTAACAGGTAAGGCTTAAACACCCATAATTCGTCCGTCTGAATTGCCATTATCAACTAAATTATGGACCAAGGGAAGGAATTGCAAGGGTCTGGTCGTGTTATAGATGACAGGGAAGATTATTTAGTTAATAGAGACAGAGGCATGTGCGATCCTTTTCTGTCTATAGGAAGCGTATCAGTCAGTAAAGAAAGGTTATGGCACTATAATTCACAAGGAAATGATGTCTTGAATGTCTGTAAATCCTTTTTATATTATTTTGCAGTTGAAAAAACCCTACATTTTCAAGAATTCACAGAGTGGTGTGCTGTTAATTACTCCCCTTCTCAGAGAATCATTTTAAGCCACTCTACGTCTCGAATCCTCTATAAAATTAATGCCAAAGTCATTCGCGAAAACCTCAATTTTCCTGACAGTTACCCTGACCAACGTGAACCTGTAAATGAGTCTATTATTGCTTAATTGTATAAAAGTTGTGAAACTAAACTCCGTTGCCAATTCCTGCCCAGTATTTTGAAAGAGGGTCAGTCATTAGATGGTATTTTCTCACCCTACCCTGTGCATATTTTTAAAGATGAAGTTCAATTAGTGGTATCCTTAGTTTGTCAAATTTTGGGTCTTGATGATGATTGTCGCGTGAATGAAGTTATCCTTGGTTTTTTTATTGAAAATAAGTTCCTTAGGTTCTGAGTCCCAGTCGGTTCCTGTATTTCATCTAGATGAGTACTTGGCAGAGGCAATCCATCTTCAATTAAGTGAATTCCAAAAGGTCCAGTTCTTTAAATTTCATACTTACTTGTTTAACATGCTGCTGTGTTCAAATGTCACTGAGCTACAGTTTTTTAGTACTATCTTCTCTTCTGATTTGCCCAAGCAAATCAACATGTTTGAATTTGCCAATTCAATCATGTTAGAAATGTATAAAATGTTTTTTGATGGAGAATTGCCCCGTGTGGTAGAAGAGATGAAATGTCTGATGCAGTCCTCACCCGAGGACCAAGTTGGAGACTGGTTCCTGCATAAATATTCCACTGTTTTAAGGGTATATGGATTTACCGGGGAGCCTTATAAGTTACCCGCTTTCCTAACCCCGATAATTGTTGCATTAGAATTCATGAGGCAAAGGTTGCATTCAGAGGAAGAGCATTTTGGAGCTTTTAAAAAATCTTCAAATATTAAATTCCCTCTCAAGGTTGGCTCTTTCATTTTCAAAAATAAAGTTGCCTTAGTGTTTATTGAATAATTATTGGCAGGCATGGAATTCAAAAGGGAGCCAAGGATAAATTATGATCCCCACCATGTAATCTCCCTGAGGAAGTAGGCAAACAAGAACAAGCCTTCTGATCACCAGTATATTGAAGGTTTGGCTAAGACAGCCAATCTGTTGCAGTTTATGGAGACTCCTAGGTCTGGTGAAGATGCGAGTACTGTACCAGTTGCAGTATCCCAAGTAACAGAGAGTCCCAATATGGTAATTTAAAGAAGTCTTTCTGAGGTTGAGAGCATGGAATTGGATGAAGACGGATCGCATAAAAAATCCAAATTGATTCAAAATGGTGGAATTTCAAGTGAAGAAATTTCTGATGATTTCAAGAAAGTTGCGTTGGTCCCAACAAAAGTTGTACAAATAATTCAGTTTTCATTTAAAAGTGTTTATGGTTCAGAATTAAGCCCAACCTTCAAGTCAAAAGAGGAACTCAAGGCTAGTTATATGGAGAAAAGAAAACAGTCTATGGAAGAGACAAGAAATTTGCTCCTGCGAGTAAGAAATTTAAACAATCCAAAAACTTCTCTGATTTCTGCTAGAGATGCCGAAAGAAATACCTTCAAGTTGGCCATGGTAAATGACAAAAAGATGTCAGAGATGGAAATCCGGTTGGATAAAATCAGTGTACCGGACAAGATACAACTACACAAACAAACAAGTGACATCATTTACTCAGACTTGTTACAAGATATGGTAAGAATCAATAAATTACAAATTTTGGTAGATAAATTAGAGATTCAATTGAAACATGAAAGAGTCGAAAATAAGGCCAATGCCATTCAGATTAAGAAGCTACAAGCAGACCTTATCAGTTCAGGCAATGAGAGAGATAACACCCAAGCAGTCAGAAGAATGCTGGAGGAAAAGGATAATTCCCTCCAAGTTTTGAAGAAAAAATTGAAGATCCCAGGCATTGAGCATGTTCAATCATCCGAGTTATTGGCTCTACAAGAAGAGAAAGACAAAATCCATCAAGAGATGATGGAACATAAAGGAAGAGCTGTTGAATTAATAGAGGAGAAGGACAAGTGGGAAACTGAATGGAGTGAGTTGATATCTCAGATCTCCTTGCTAAAAAAAGACCAAAATTATGAGAAGGAGATCATGGAGGAGTTGATGAGCCAAACTCCCACTGATGAAAACCTGTCTATTGTAAATATTGAGAAGCCATTGAATGATTTTTCTGCGGATGATTTGTTGGTACCTATGTCCCAGGTAAGCTTAAAAGATGAAGAAATAAAAGAGTTAAAAGTAGAGAATGAAAAGATAAAATCTGAGTTGGCTAAAGTAAGTGAGAATAAAAATAAAATATTTCAAGACAGGAATCAGCTGCAAAAAAAGTCAATGAACTGAAAGAGAGAAGCATTGGGAAAGGTCCTCTCTAGGGGGCGAAGCATATCATTTGGGACACCTTATCTGTGGAGATTACGAAATTTAGGCACTATCTGAACTTTATTGATGATCAGAGTATATTGATCAATTTGGCCCACCAAAGATTAAAGTTAGTGAATGAACATATGGAAAGAAAACCCCTTGCCACAGCCCAGAACACATTGAATTTTTTAAATTCATTGACATATCAGAAATTACATGATATGGGAATAAAGGACAGGATATCAATAGTATTATGGGCTAAAAAGTTTATCCACAAGCATCATTTAATGAAGACGGTCCAGGACAAAGCCGACGAAATGCTTTCACAGGTTAATAACGTCAAGCAGGTTTTCAAGGAGCTTTTCGAGGATGGCTTGCCTTCCTTTTGGGATGAAGAGGGACGGATGTTTTCTCAGGAGCACTATCACAGCTTGCTAGTTCAGAACCGCATGGACCAATCCAAATTTGATGATTTGGAAAAGGGCCTAATAGGGAAATCTATTGTGGATAAATTGACGGAGGATTTCAAGATTTTAAAAAAGTTCCTGATTGTCAGAAGAGGATTGCCCAAGGTGTCATATGAAGCTTACATGGAGCTTGAGGTGTCAATTCGAGAGATGATGGAATGTGACACCCCAAGCGTGGAGAAATGGAAAGCCATGGAAAGGTTCGGGAAGACAAAATACATCCTTCATTCATGAGAACAGTTGTCGCGCCCTAAGGAGTTGCTGGGATAGGCCTTGTACCAAGTTGATTTAATTTAATGATCAGTTAGGATTGAAGCTGTAATTTATTCCTAGAAGTTAGGGATTTAGTTACAAGACTTTAAATTAAGCCGGTCATTCAGTTATGAATCTTCTTGGAAGATGAATCAGTTTATGTATATATTTGCATCTATTTTATTTGATGGGGGTTGGAACCCGTCCTATTGTTGAATGTTTTGAAAGACATATATTTTTTAGCAAGAAATTGAATGCGAAGAAATTATCAGAGATTCCTGCACCATTTGTATTACAGTATGTGCTTCTTTCTTTGTGATTGTGTTTTCCTGTGTTCATTCCATTCTGTTTTCTTCATATTTGGAACAAAGTGTTAAATGATTGGAATTCATATTTATTATGCTCTGGTCATTGTTTCAAATATTTTATAAACATTTTCTGCTAAAGTCAATATTGAATTCATATCTTGATACTCTGTATTGATGGATTGTGCTTTGCTTCCTCTGCTCTAAATAGATTAAATGAATGACTATAATTGAATGGTTACCTTGCCTTTGATAAACTTCTGCATATCCAATTTTATGTGATTTATCTATATGTGACTCCATGCCCAATGGTTATGTGTACTGTTTCAACCACCTATATAATCTTTGAGTCTTGATACCTACATATGGCCTTGTTAAATCTGTATCTGAGAGATCCCTCTCCGGAAAGAAAAGCCAGTTTCTTTCTAAAAGTGGTTTTTGCTGTTACCTTGGGATATACCTTCCACAACCTGGGTACATTTTGAGTGCTAACAAATTGGCGCCGTTGCCGGGGAACGAAAGTGCATATCTGCCCTGGGAGAACGACAGTGTTTAAAGACAAATTTCTGTGGGCAAACAGGAATTTTATCAAGAAGAAAGGTTGTATATTTGCCCTGGCGACTCCACTGTGAAACTTTTTGCCGAACTTAAAAGAGTCATTCTGGCTTTGAGAAGACACACGCGAGGTAACTTTGATACCGAAGTCTTGAAAAGTTTTGAAGATCCAGAAAAGTTGTTTAAAAGAAAAAATAAAGAAAAGTCAGGTTTTCCTTTGTTTGGCACATCATCATCTCAAGATTCTCATATTGATTTAGGATGGGACGTTAATGTTGGAAAAAGTCTGTTGAAAACCAAATCTGAGTCCGACCTTAAGAATACTGAGTTTAATCCTCGTAGGTTAGAGTCTTATTTGTTATATTCCCTTTGGAGAGACCTACAACAAACCACAAAAGCCGAAGCATTTACCTCTTCAAATACTCAAATTTCTTCCGTTCCTGTGAGTCCACCTAGACCAATGGTAGCCAGATTTGCTCCCTTGCGATTGCCTGCTGTGTTACATGATCTTCCACAGAATTATTCCCAAAGAATTTCTTTGTTTGATGGAGAAGGTGACATAACCGCAAAACAACACGTTGCTAAGTTTGAAGATTTCATTGACCTAGAAGAAGTTGATTATCCAGATGTTAAAATGCGTTTATTTGCCCAAAGTTTGTCCAGTGAGGCAAAGAAATGGTTTAAAGATTTTCCAAATGGGTCCATAATGAATTTTCAGGATTTCCAAAATGCATTTCTAGATAGGTGGGATGATAAACAGAATCCTTTGCAGCTCTTATCTCAGTATAACAGTCTCAAAAAAGGAGGTTTTGAATCTGTCCATGAATTTTCTAGCAGGTTCATGAGGGTTTATAATGCCATTCCGGAGGATATAAAACCCTCTGCAGCTGCAGCTAAATTACATTATGCTAGAGCTTTTGATAATGATTTTGCATTTTAATTAAGGGAGAGAAAGTCAGCAACTCTTGCCACCATGTTTACAGATGCTCTAGAAGTAGAAGCAATTATGATGGCAAGTGGAAAGATGACACATAGAGATATTGATAGGAGGAAAAAGGAAGAAAATTTTCCTTTTGCTTCTTCTTCTACTAATGATGCCAAATTTGAAATGATGTTGAAGACAATGGAGAAGTCGATGGATAGACTGACCATTGATAATAGGGGATTCAATAGAGACCAAGCTGAACCTCAGATCAAGAATCCTAATTTTAGAAGGTCGAATCCTCCTGTTCCTCCACAAAATAGACAAAGAGACATGAGGAATCCAAGGAATCAAGAGGAACAACAAATACGTCCACCATTTCCTGAAAATTATGTAGCTGATGAAGAAGATCCCGCTGAAAATGAGATTCACCTTTTTGGAGAGCAGGATTCAGAGATATATCTTACTGAAGAAGAGCATAACATGTTTAAACAGGAAGGGGGAAATGGAGAATTTGAGATGGAGACCGAGTAGTATCAAAGAGGTTATTTACATGCTATGGATGATGTGCAAAGGAAAATCAGATTGAGGAACAGGGATGTCCTCATAAATAAAGGAAAGGCAAACCCAAATCATCCTTCCACTAGTTCTTTGAATGTAGAAAAAGGAAAAGAACTACAAAAAGAGTCTTTTACAAATAAAGAAGTTGAAAATGATGTACAAAGAGATAAAATAGTAAAACAGATGGCTCCAGTTGATGTGGAAAGAATTAGTTCTGGCTTTAATTTACAAAATGAACTTTCAAAACTAAAGATCTCTGTTCCAGTTAATGAGTTATTGAGAAACTCTGAATACAGAAATACTATCACAAAAATGGTCAAAAATCAAGGAGAATGGCAATCTGACATTTTAGAGTTGAATGATGATAACCCTGCTATTTCGTTTGGGTCAAAGGTTGAAAATTTAGAAAGTGAAGAAGTCCCTCCTTTCTATTTGAGTTTAAATGTGCATGATAAGGTGGTCCACAATGCTATGCTAGATTCAAGAGCATCACATAACCTAATGCCGAAAGGAGTGGTGGAAAGTTTGGGATTGGAAGTAACAAGGCCCTACAAAGATTTATATTCATCTAATTCTAAAAGAGTAAAATGCCTTGGTTTAATTAAAGATATGGTGGTAACCTTAAATAAATTGCCATCTAAAACTATATTCATGGATGTGGTAGTAGCAGATATTCCACCTAAGTTCGGGGTACTGTTGTCAAGATCTTGGACTTCCAAGCTGAAAGGTAGTTTACAGATGGATATGTCTTATGCTACAATTCCTATTCGAGATGAGAGCAGAAGATTATATAGTGAAAAAAGAACTCCTTATGTAGTGAGCAGTCAAGATAAACCTGAAATTCATCACATATATGCTGTGGATACGGATTTGGGGTCTTCTATTTTATTTAATGATGCTGTCCCACATGATTTAGAAGAGGCATTGCAGAAGAAGTCCAAGGAAAATAAGGAAAAAGAAGTAATCGAACAGAATGCTTTGGAAACAAAACAAAAAAAGGAGGGCCAGTGGATTATGTATTTTGCTGGATCTGCTGCAAAAATCGGTGCCGGAGCTGGTGTGTATATAATTTCTCCTATTCAGGATTTTAAAGCTCTATCATATAAACTAACATTTGAATGTACAAATAATGTGGCCGAATATGAATCTTTATTATTGGGATTGCATGCTTTGAAGAACTTGGGAGCTCAAAAAATAAGGGTCTTGGGAGATTCAAAGTTGGTGATAAATCAGGTAAATGAAAGTTATCAAACCAGGAATCCTTGGATGAGGGCTTATAGAAATGAAGTATGGGATATGTTGGGAAACTTCTTTACAGAGCATACAATTCAGGTAGTTCCCAGACATGAAAATTTGGTAGCTGATTCTTTGGCCGTGGCTGCTGGAAAATTTGAAACTCCTGTTGCTGGTCAGAGGGAATACCAGGTCGAAATTGTGAATAGACCATCTATTCCTGATAATTCCAAATATTGGCAGGTGTTCAAAGATGACATGCAGATCAGAAGATTCCTAGAACTTTCAGCAGAGTTTGTGAATACTCCTATTGACACTGAAAATGACAATGATGAAAGTATTCAAAATAATGATGAGGGACCTGATGAAGAAAGGGATGGTGCTGAAAAGTTAAAGGGAACCTTGGGAGGTAAGGACATTATTCAATTGAAAAACAATTTCATACCAAGGGGTTTGATTCCTCTAGAAATTTTTTTTGATCAGAATGATATTGCTAAGAACCCTAAAGTAAAGCCCGTTGATGATGCTATTGAAGATAAGAATATTGGCATTGCAGAGAATCCTAAGATTATAAAATTATCTAAGAAACTGCCTGAAAAAGAAAAAGAAGAGTATGTGAAATTAATGAAAAAGTATACAGATGTATTTGCTTGGAGTTATGAAGACCTCAAGGAGTATGATACATCTATCATACAACATACTATTCCTATAAAGCCTGGAGAGAAACCTTTCAAGCAGAAGCTCAAAAGAATAAACCCTAAGCTGCTTCCCATCATTGAAAAAGAAATTAAGAAATTGTTTGATGCCAAAATCATTGTCACTCTAAGGTTTTCAAAGTGGGTTGCAAGCCTTGTTCCTGTTAGAAATAAGAATGGAGAAATAAGATTGTGTATAGACTTCTGAAATTTGAACAAAGTTTCTATGAAGGATAATTATCCTTTGCCAAAGATGGACCATATATTGCAGAAAGTAGTTGGGGATGAAAGAATTTCAATGTTGGATGGTTTTTCTGGCTATAATCATATCAAAGTATTACCTGAAGATCAAGAAAAAACTGCTTTCACTACACCTTGGGGCACCTTTATGTATGCAAAGATGCCTTTTGGCTTGATGAATGCAGGAGCTACTTTTCAGCGAGCTATGGATATTGCTTTTGCAGGGGAAATTGGGAATTTTGTGGTAATCTACATGGATGATATCACAGTCTATTCAAAATCTGACAGAGAACATATGCGTCATCTAGAGAAAGTGTTCATGAAATGTAGGAAGTTTGGTATATCATTGAATCCAAAGAAGTCCAATTTTGCATTGGAAGAGGGAAAGTTGTTGGGCCATATAATATCAAAATATGGAATAATAATTGATCCTGAAAGGGTGAGTGCAATTTTGAAAGTAGGTGAACCGAGGAGTAAGAAAGAAATACAATCTTTCTTGGGACAATTCAATTTTCTAAGAATGTTTGTGCCAAGTTTCGCTGAGATCCTAATGAACATCACTAGTATGTTGAAGAAAGGTCATGAGATAAAATGGAATGAAGGAGCTAGAAGGTCCTTTTGGGAAATCAAAAAAGCAATATCAGAGGCTCCTGTGTTGGTGAGTCTGGATTTTACCAAAGACTTCTCAGTCTTTTCATATGCTTCAGAATATACTATAGTAGCAGTTTTATTACAAAAAAATGATGAGAATTTGGAACAGCCCATAGCATTTTTTAGCAAAATGTTGAGGGATGGAGAATTGAAATATGACATCATGGAGAAACAAGCATATGCTTTAGTCAAAGCATTGAAAGATTTCAGAGTGTATATTCTGCATTCACATATAATTGCACATGTTCCATCTGCTGCAGTAAAAGGGATTTTGACACAACCAGATACAGAAGGCAGAAGAGTGAAGTGGATAGCTACATTGCTAGAGTATGACATAGAAATAAAGCCTACTAAGATGATTAAAGGACAGGGATTAGCTAAATTGATGGCTAATTCCAATTGTGAGGATTTACAAATTAATTTCATATCTCACCAAGCTAATCAGTTGGATACAGAAGTAGAAGTGATGGTTGATTTTGTGGTATCTCCATGGTATTCCGATATTGTATATGTCCTTCGAAATTTACAAGCACCAAAAAGATTGAGTAAGTCAAGAGCCCGTTCCATAAAACTGAAAGCTGCCAAATTTTGTATTTTAAATCAGTATCTTTATTGGAAGAACCCCGGAGGTGTGTTACTAAATTGTCTTTTAGAGAACGAAGCTCAACATACAGTCAAAGAATTCCACAAAGGGGATTGCGGAGGACATCATTCTTGGAAGGTAACTGCCAATAAAATTTTGAGGGCAAGCTATTACTGGCCTGCATTATTTGCAGATGTTTATAAGGAAATCAGTAAGTGTCATCAATGCCAAATTTTCAACGGGAAAAGGAAAATGTTTCCTCTCCCTTTGAATCCCATAACAGTTGAGGCTCCTTTCCAGTAGTGGGGTTTGGATTTTATTGGCGAAATAAACCCCAATTCATCAGGACAACATAAATGGATTTTGACAGCCACAGATTATTTTAAAAAATGGATCAAAGCTATTCCCACTAGAAGAGCTACTGAAAATGTAATCATGGAGTTCCTTGAGGAAAATATATTGGCTTGATTCGGGTGTCCCAGAAGAATAGTAACAGACAATGCAGCTGCGTTTAAATCCAAGAAAATGATTGATTTCTGTCACAAATACCATATAAGCCTAAATCATTCAACTGCTTACTATCCACAGGGAAATGGGTTAGCTGAATCTTCAAATAAAAGCTTAGTAAGGATCATCAGGAAGCTGTTGGAAGATAATAAAAGGTCTTGGCACACTAAGTTCAAGTATGCTCTATGGGCTGACAGGATTAGTACCAAAAGGGCGATTGGCATGTCTCCATTTCAGCTGGTGTATGGAACTGAAGTCGTTTTTCCAGCTTCATTAGGAGTTCCAGTTATGAGATATTTCCAAGATCAGCAAGAAGAACCAAATCATATGCAAAGGAGGATAAATCAGATTATTGAGCTGGACGAGCAAAGGAATAAGGCTTATGACAAGGTGCAGTCATATCAAGAAAAAATGAAAAATACTTTTGACAGAAAAATCAAAGAAGAGCAGTTTCAAATTGATGATTTGGTCTTAAAGTGGGATGCTCCCAAAGAAGACAAACATGGGAAATTCGATCATATGTGGGTGGGTCCTTATGTCATTGCTGGTTACAGAGGACAAAATACATTTTTTCTAGAATATCCGAACGGGGTTCCTCTGGATAGTAACCCTGTCAATGGAAGGTATCCGAAACATTACCTGTCCTGAAGAGGGGGGTAAATTTGTATTATAGCTTGTAAATGCTTATTTTTCTTTACAAAGTCAACGGAAAAGGTAGGCCGAATGTATTTGAAGCCCGCAGTGAAGGCCCTAAGATTCAAGAGGCATGTTTTTCTTTCTAAAAAACAAAAAAAAATAATATATCTATGAAAAAACAAAAGATGTTTTTTTGGGAGTTATTGTGAAAAATAAAAAACAAGCACCTCGTCTACGAGTTCTTTGATACCTCGCGGGGAGGATATCATCCCTAGATGGAGCTAGTTGTTAACAACCCTACTCAGCAGAAGCTTGAAAAATCATAGTGAAGAACAGGTAAGGGTCGTTTGCAATACTTTGGTTAAAATTTTTATAGTATGAAAGCATGGTGAAAGGCGAAAAAACGAGAAGTTGTCAAAAGATCCTGCGGTGTGAAGCGGAAAGAAGAAGATCAAAAGCCTATATTATGTCTTCTCTTTAAAAGATGCGGGGAGAATAAGCGTGTGCGGGCGTTTAAAATAATACATGGATCAACGGTCATCGTTTCAGCCAGATGAGATCAACGGTTTGTATAAACTCCGCTTTGTGAACCCGCGCGTTTGTTAAGACAACGGAGCCCCAGCGGAATCGAGTACATGTCTCTTGATCTAACGGCGGAGAAATAAAGGTAGATCACATCGACGATCGTGGATGAATCCGGAGCATAAACTTGCACGATGGATAAAACCAGGACGCCCGACGGAATTAGGTACGTGGCGTTTGATCCGATGGTTGAAAATTAAAGGTGAAATAGATCAATGGTCACAAATGGATCTAGAACAGAAAGGTGCGTGATAGATAAAGGTAAGAGGTGGTTGTGGAATACAAACCACTATCCACGTGGCTGATCGCAGTGTATTTCGGAGGCGAAAGTGGTTTATTGGAAACCGCCAAAAGGATGCTCCGGAGTGGGGTCCTATAAAAGGGAAGTTGACTTGTTCTGTGGTTATTTTATTGGCACTGGACGGTCAAAAAGACCTGCGGATTCGTCAACCTTCGATTGTTAGTTTCGAGCACACGCCGCTACAGTTAACGGGTAAGGCTTAAATACCCATAATTCGTCCGTCTGAATTGCCATTATCAACTAAATTATGGACCAAGGGAAGGAATTGCAAGGGTCTGGTCATGTTATAGATGACAGGGAATATTATTTAGTTGATAGAGACAGAGGCGTGTGCAATCCTTTTCTATCTATAGGAAGCGTATCAGTCAGTAAAGAAAGGTTATGGCACTATAATTCACAGGGAAATGATGTCTTGAATTTCTGTGAATCCTTTTTATATTATTTTGCGCTCGAACAAACCCTGCATTTTCCAGAAATCACAGAGTGGTGCGCTGTTAATTACTCCCCTTCTCAGAGAATCATTGTAAGCCACTCTATGTCTCGAATCCTCTGTAAAATTAATGCCAAGTCATCTGCAAAAACCTCAATTTGCCTGACAGTTACCCTGACCAACGTGAACCTGTAAATGAGTCTATTCTTGCTGAATTGTATAAAAGTTGTGAAACTGAACTCCGTTGCCAATTCCTGTCCAGTATTTTGAAAGAGGGTCAGTCGTTAGATGGTCTTTTCTCACCCCACCCTGTGCATATTTTTAAAGATGAAGTTCAATTAGTGGTATCCTTAGTTTGTCAAATTTTGGGTCTTGATGATGATTGTCGCGTGAATGAAGTTATCCTTGGTTTTTTATTGAAAATAAGTTCCTTAGGTTCTGAGTCCCATTCGGTTCCTGTATTTAGTCTATATGAGTACTTGGTAGAGGCAATCCATCTTCAATTAAGTGAATTCCCAAAGGTCTGGTTCTTTAAATTTCAGACTTACTTGTTGAACATGCTGCTATGTTCAAATGTCACTAAGCTATAGTTTTTGAGTACTATCTTCTCTTCTGATTTGCCCAAGCAAATCAACATGTTTGAATGTGCCAATTCAATCATGTCAAAAATGTATAAAATGTTGTTCGATGAAGAATTGCCCCGTGTGTTAGAGGAGATGAAATGTCTGATGCAATCCTCACCCAAGGACCGAGTTGGAGACTGGTTCCGGCATAAAGATTCCACTGTTTTAAGGCTATATGGATTTACCAGGGAGCCTTATAAGTTACCTGCTTTCCTAACCCCGAGAATTTTTGCATTAGAATTCATTAGGCAAAGGTTGCATTCAGAGGAAGAGGATTTTGGAGCTTTTAAAAAATCTTCAAATATTAAATTCCCTCTCAAGGTTGGTTCTTTCATTTTCAAAAATAAAGGTGCCTTAGTGTTTATTGAAAAATTATTGGCAGGCATGGAATTCAAAAGGGAGCCAAGGATAAATTATGATCCCCACCATGTAATCTCCCCGAGGAAGCAGGCAAACAAGAACAAGCCTTTTGATCACTAGTATATTGAAGGTTTGGCTAAGATAGCCAATCTGTTGCAGTTTATGGAGACTCCTAGGTCTGATGAAGATGCAAGTACTGTACCAGTTGCAGTATCCCAAGTAACAGAGAGTCCCAATATGGTAATTTAAAGAAGTCTTTCTGAGGTCGAGAGCATGGAATTGGATGAAGACAGAACGCATAAAAAATCCAAATTGATTCAAGATGGTGGAATTTCAAGTGAAGAAATTTCTGATGATTTCAAGAAAGTTGCGTTGGTCCAAACAAAACTGTACAAATAAATCAGTTTTCATTTAAAAGTGTAGATGGTTCAGAATTAAGCCCAACCTTCAAGTCAAAAGAGGAACTCAAGGCCAGTTATATGGAGAAAAGAAAACAGTCTATGGAAGAGACAAGAAATTTGCTCCCGCGAGTAAGAAATTTAAACAATCCAAAAACTTCTTTGATTTCTGCTAGAGATGCCGAAAGAAATACCTTCAAGTTGGCCATGGAAAATGACAAAAAGATGTCAGAGATGGAAATCCGGTTGGATAAAATCAGTGTACCGGACAAGATACAACTACACAAACAAACAAGTGACATCATTTACTCAGACTTGTTACAAGCTATGGTAAGAATCAATAAATTACAAATTTTGGTAGATAAATTAGAGATTCAATTGAAACATGAAAGAGTCGAAAATAAGGCCAATGCCATTCAAATTAAGAAGCTACAAGTAGACCTTATCAATTCAGGCAATGAGAGAGATAACACCCAAGCAGTCAGAAGAATGCTGGAGGAAAAGGATAATGCACTCCAAGTTTTGAAGAAAAAATTGAAGATCCCAGGCACTGAGCATGTTCAATCATCCGAGTTATTGGCTCTACAAGAAGAGAAATACAAAATCCATCAAGAGATGATGGAACATAAAGGAAGAGCTGTTGAATTACTAGAGGAGAAGGACAAGTGGAAAACTGAACGGAGTGAGTTGATATCTCAGATCTCCTTGCTGAAAAAAGACCAAAATGATGAGAAGGAGATCATGGAGGAGTTGATGAGCCAAACTCCCACCAATGAAAACCTGTCCATTGTAAATATTGAGAAGCCATTGAATGATTTTTCTGCGGATGATTTGTTGGTACCTATGTCCCAGGTAAGCTTAAAAGATGAAGAAATAAAAGAGTTAAAAGTAGAGAATGAAAAGGTAAAATCTGAGTTGGCTAAAGTAAGTGAGAATAAAAATAAAATATTGCAAGACAGGAATCAGCTGCAAAAGAAAGTCAATGAACTGAAAGAGAGAAGCATTGGGAAAGGTCCTCTCTAGGGGGCGAAACATATCATTTGGAATACCTTATCTGTGGAGATTATGAAATTTAGGCACTATCTGAACTTTATTGATGATCAAAGTATATTGATCAATTTGTCCCACCAAATATTAAAGTTAGTGAATGAACATATGGAAAGAAAACCCCTTGCCATAGCTCAGAACACATTGAATTTTTTAAATTCATTGACATATCAAAAATTACATGATATGGGAATAAAGGATAGGATATCAATAGTATTATGGGCTAAGAAGTTTATCCACAAGCATCATTTAATGAAGACGGTCCAGGACAGAGCCGACGAAATGCTTTCACAGGTTAATAACTTCAAGTAGGTTTTCAAGGAGCTTTTCGAGGATGGCTTGCCTTCCTTTTGGGACAAAGAGGGATGGATGTTTTCTCAGGAGCACTATCACAGCTTGCTAGTTCAGAACCGCATGGACCACTCCAAATTTGATGATTTGGAAAAGGGCCTAACAGGGAAAGCTATTGTGGATAAATTGACGAAGGATTTCGAGATTTTATAAAAGTTCCTGATTGTCAGAAGAGGATTGCCCAAGGTGTCATATGAAGCTTACATGGAGCTTGAAGTGTCAATTCGAGAGATGATGGAATGTGACACCCTAAGCGCGAAGCAATGGAAAGCCGTGGAAAGGTTCGGGAAGACAAAATACATCCTTCATTCATGAGAACAGCTGTCGCGCCCTGAGGAGTTGTTGGGATAGGCCTTGTACCAAGTTGATTTAATTTAATGATCAGTTAGGATTGAAGCTATAATTTATTCCTAGAAGTTAGAGATTTAGTTACAAGACTTTAAATTAAGTCGGTCATTCAGTTATGAATCTTCTTGGAAGATGAATCAGTTTATGTATATATTTGCATCTATTTTATTTGATGGGGGTTGGAACCCGTCCTGTTGTTGAATGTTTTGAAAGACATATATTTTTGAGGAAGAAATTGAATGCGAAGAAATTATCAGAGATTCCTGCACCATTTGTATTACAGTCTGTGCTTCTTTCTTTGTGATTGTGTTTTCCTGTGTTCATTCCATTCTTTTTTTTTCATATTTGGAACAAAGTGTTAAATGATTGGAATTCATATTTATTATGCTCTGGTCATTGTTTCAAATATTTTATAAACCTTTTCTGCTAAAGTCAATATTGAATTCATATCTTGATGCTCTGTATTGATGTACTGTGCTTTACTTCCTCTGCTCCAAATAGATTAAATGAATGACTGTAATTGAATAGTTACCTTGCCTTTGATAAAATTCTGCGTATCTGATTTTATGTGATTTATCTATATGTGACTCCATGCCCAATGGTTATGTGTACTGTTTCAACCACCTATATAATATTTGAGTCTTGATACCTACATCTAGCCTTGTTAAATCTGTATCCAAGAGATCCCTCTCTGGAAAGAAAAGCCAGTTTCTTTCTAAAATTGGTTTTTGTTGTTACCTTGGGATATACCTTCCACAATCTGGGTACATTTTGAGTGCTAACTCATAGCATTCTTTTCTTCATCTTGAGTTATCTCTCATACCCATGGTGGTATTCATCCTTCGAGGTGGATCTACCACTCTTTGAAGCTCTTTCTTCCGTCATGGTGTCTCTGACCCTGGGAGCTTCATATTCATGTTCATTGGAGTGAATCTTGAATTGTCATCACTTGTTCTTTGGAACAAGTATCGTCCTTCTTTTCTTGTAGGAGGTTGTACAGGACCTTTCCATGACATCATTGAGATTGTGCACTAATCCAATATGTCAACAAAGAGGTTTGATAAGTAGCAATGGAGAGTTGTATAGCACCATGAGCTACTTACCCATCACAAGCATATTAGTAGTATACAATCATTAATGCAAACAATCTATCATGCATAATACATCAACTAAATATAATCAAATGCATAACAAAACAATATCATGCAAAGACAATTGAATACTTACCTTTTATTCATTTTGTGGGTAGAATCCTTCTTGATCCTTCTACTTCATCATCTTCTTCATTCATGACATCATCATTTCTTATCCAAATGATAAGATGGATAAGAGGTTCTTCAAGAATTGAGTTCTTCACATTACTCATTGCTTGAGGGATCTTCTTTGAATGGTGAGAGCTTGATCTTCAATTGCTCCCACCTTCTTCTTCTCTTATTATGAGTCGAGATTCTTCTTCTTCCCAGATTCTGTTGAAAGTAATTACTTCCTTCTGGCACACATTCCTTGAATGAATGAATTCTATGATCCTGGGAGACCATTCAAGGTGGCTATCACCACTTCTGCATTCTCCAATTCTTCTTCTACCACTTCAAGATGTTCTGCATTTTGGATCTTCACATTCTTCAACTATTTTCTCAAATCCATCTTCTGATTAATGTTCTTATATTCAAATATATTGATCAAGGAATCAAACATCTTCGGTGTCTTTAGGGAAGAAACTTGTGGTACAAGTTGCTCCGTCATTGAATCAACAATGATCTTCTTGGCCATGATCAAGTTCTTCTTGTGTAAGGATTTGAGCCTCATCTCCTTCTGGAATTGGAACCTCTCTACTCATGAAGGTGTCCAATTCATTTTCTTCAAAGAGATCAAATGCTTCCATGCTTGGAAGTTGTCAACTTCACCAAGCTTATCATCAATCTGATGTGATATATCACTTTGAAATGAGAACCTCAAATGCAAATAACAAAGGATTAGATCTTACCGATTTGAGGTGTCTGTCCTGGTTCTGGAGCTGGCTAATCCAGGGTTTGCCACAGAAACCCTAATTTTCAAAACTTGGAATATTTTAGATCTGATTGGATAGAAATATAGATCTATTCAAATGGATCTGTCCAAAGTACTCCTTTTCTAAAAACAGTGGAGGGAAGCTCCCGGAATAGGAAGCCCTAGTTTTCCAATTTCTTCTACAGAAATGCCTGTCACTGTTTCTATGATATCTCAAAAATTACTGCTCCTCTGTGTCTGAAATTTTTCACTAAGGTAAAATCACATGTCCCTAATCCAACACCATAGGTTTCATCAGAATTTGTTTCACCGATTGGGATTTATGATCATATTCCCAAGGTGCCTTGTTACAGGACTGTTCCGAATAGTGAAGTTGTACTGATTTCCACGTGTCACTGTTTCATATTCTAAGTCTACAGTTTGGACCATGAGAATTAAAGTTCATGCCCTTTCTGGAACATCTTCAAGACTTCCCTTTGGACCTCTGTAGCCCAAGATATTACAATTCTCCCTAGGTGTCATGTTTAGGGATGAATTCTAGAAGAGGCTGGAGCCCTAACTTGGAGGGATCATATATCCCAGAATATAGCGAGTATGAGGCTGAATTTTGGACACTGTGTACATAAGGATTTTATCTTTGGTCTATGCAATTTTCATCTCCTAAACCTTCGCCAATCTCAGGATATAGCGAATGTACCAAAACTTAGCAGTTTTAGTATTTAGGGTTTTTCCAGCTCGGGGTCAAACTAGGGTTTGATTTTCCCGGAGTTTCACCCAACCAAAAATCTTGATCCAGGTCTATAAACTTCGATTTTGATGAGGAGAGAAATCCCATGCTGGGCTCACTCAAAAATTCTTCTTCTGCAAGAAGCCCTAGTTTCCCGCATCGAAAAATGAAAATGCTCAGAATCGAATTCTGCTTCGATAGAAAGATGCGCCCTTCAATGGAGAGTTAGCCTAGCCTTATTTTGTTGATCGATTGTGGAGAGAGAACCAAAAATTAAGAATCCCTAGATTCTATAGCTGCACAATGCCTTCTTTCAGGGTGGCTCTGATTCCATGTTAAATTTTTCATATGCTTAGCTAAGACATCAGTATTTCATTACATTTTCATAACAAAAGCATATATACAGGATCACTAAAATATAGACAAGCACAACCATACAAAAGGAACACAAAGATTTATCCTGGGAAAAACCCAGAAAAAGCTTCCTCAATATAGATGCCCCAAAAAGATAAAAGATAAAACTAGCAAGGAGATCAAAACCTGATCCTCCTCCTTCTCTAGCTACTTCTCTTCTCCACTAATGCGCTACACAAGTGAGAATGTGTGTTCCAAATGAGGAGCACCACACCTCTATTTATATTCATCCGTTCACTTTAATTAACTCATCCGACATGTAGGCTCGAGTTAATCATGTAGGATCTAGTTACACATGTAGGCTCAAGTAACCATGCTAGGGTGCTAATAACCCACCTTTACAACTAGAGGGGACTACCTCATGACTCTTATTAGTTCTTCCAATTAGAAGCATCGGGGTAAAAAAATAATACAAGTGGTTCTCCCGGTAGGACCATTAGGGACCACAAAAGATACATATAGAATATTCTTCGAAGTTACAATATTTCAACAGATTTCTCAAGGTCATTCTTATGTTGATGTTATTTCCTACAAAGAGACTGGTCAATGCATAAAAAAAAAATTGGAGTCTTCTTTGAGTATCTTTGAGGAATCAATTGATCTTTGATAGATCAGCTATGGTCCTATTAGCCTTGACCATATCCTTCTTATGATTTTATTTTTCTTCATCTCCTTTAGGTTCTGGGACTTCATCTTTAACATAGAATTCTAGGTCATGTTCTTCAAGGATGAGCATGACTCAGCACTTCCATGCTATAAAGTTCTCTACTCCTTCAATATTTTCATCAAGCTTGGTGTCGTTTTTCATATTCAATGATTGAGAACCTCAAATGGAAATAAGGGAGATAGTACTTACTAATTTCAGTACTGCTTTTGGAACCCTCTTTAGGATGACCTAGGGTTTCATAAGAAAGCTCCAATTTTTTAGTTGTGGTCACTTGCAAGAAATATTAGAGGAAAATATGCGCCTCTCCAAGGTGATCTAGACGGTATCTTGCTTTTCCTAATTCTGTGAATGGAACCCTGAAAAATATGATGCCCTAGTTCCTCCCAACAATAGTGACAAGTCAAAAATTGAAAATATTTGAAATTGAATTCTGCCACCACAAAAAGATGCACCCTCCTATGGTTATTTTATCTATGTTTCATTTTCAGCTGATCTGTTGAGGGAGTTTTCCAGAATATAAAACCCTATCTTCTTGTACCATGGGAAACTACTACACAATGTCTTCTTTTAGGTTGGCTCTGATACCATGGTAGATTTTTTAAAGTTGTATGCCCAATAACAAGAATATTATTGAAAGAATGAAAAACAAAACAAGACAGAGAACACATAAAGATTTATCTTGAGAAACCCTCGTGGGGGAAAAATTCCAGCAAAACCTCCTCTATATAGAATCCAACCAAATACAATGTAAGACCACAACACTAAGATAGATTGCTTATTCTCCTCCAAATGGACTCCTCTTTCTCTCTCTAGTGAACTTACTTGAGTTGTAAGTGTGTACAAATGAGGAGGGTGCCTCATCTATTTATACACATCAAATGTGAAGCCTAATAACCCAACAAGGCCAACTTGGCTAGGGAGATACAACAACAACTTTAACTACAACTTATGGGTATTATTGACCTGAATTACAACAAAGATTTAACCTCAATACTTTTACATGACCAATTACATCAATGGCATCCCTGATCGGAGGAACAACATATCCATAAGTGAGGGACAATAATAATATAATAATAAGTACAATAGAATATCTTTCGTAGTTACATTATTTCAAAAGTACTTGTAGCAGGAAAAATTAGCACTGTTAGATTATTCTTTGGTAGTACATTGTAGCATTGTTATAAACTGTTATAGATAGTTTTGATTCTCATCAATAGCATGTGTCTTTGCACCTTGATACACTACCATCTTGAGTAAGTACTGATGAGGCCTAAGTACAAATATTAAATACCTATTTAGGAAAAATTAGTATATTTGGGTTGAACATTGGGATCCATCTTTTAAACACTAGTTTCTACATGGATCAGTATGAATCAAGAGGCTTGACGTTCTTATGCATATTTATTCTCTGCATGGGTGTAAATTTAATGGTCAATGCTCATTTTTTTAGTGTCATAGTTAGAATGAAGAATTGGGATACTCCTACAATTACAATGGCATGATATTGCATGTCTCACCTAACACATTTTACATCGGTTGTGGGATTATGAAATCATCATTGTATATGAGGTATTGTTTTGTTCTTATGAAGCACCATTTTAATCTGGTCTCTGCAACCTATCATATGACATACCCATTACTTACTTGCATGTGCATTCTACAATGTGTCCCTTCTTGGAAAATCCCTCAACTAATGATAAAGTTTCAGAGTCAAGAATAAAGGCTCTTGTTAGAGAAAACACGGAATTAAAAAATTGTTGGTTAGTGTCATTTTTATTGTTACTTTGATAATGTGGTACATTGCATATTTTCAATGATATAGTAAACCTAAATCATGATACTCTTATTAGTGAAAAAGCAGGTGTTGAACCTCATAGATTCCATTGAGGACCCATTGCCAGTAGCACGTGCCAACATGTTACTAATTGTTGACTAGGATGATGGTATGCTCCCAAAGCATCAATTGGCTTAATTATATCTTCCAAGTATGACATTGCTTAGAGAGACATTGATTCTTATTTCCTCTCATTGTTGAATTTATCTTCTATAACCTTCACTATTAATACATTTTTTGTAGTATAATGTGAGTGAACTTGAAAATGTATTAGTTAACTAGTGCCCAACAAATACTAGTTGAAGTTGTCTTGAACTACAACTTAAAAGTTTGCATTCTAATAGAGTAAAAAATCTTATGTCAGTTGAGAATTCCATGAATCTTTAAATGAGTTTAGCGACTATAACTAGCCTAGACATTTGAGTTCAATCAATTTTAGTTGAATCTCTAATTTTCAGAAGGGAAGTTGAGTGTTTTTTCTAGATTTATTCACATAACCTCAAGAAATCTCCAAAAATTTTAATGAATTTAGAAAGTGTGCTTACCAAAAGAATAAATTTTAACTATTTGCAAATCTCTAGGATTTGGAAGGGGCAATACCTAAAAATATTCACTTTTATCTTGACTTGAGTTATCCTTCCAAAGTTGTTTATAGTTTTGTTGATTTTATATTGCAACCTGCATGCACTAGTACAAAATGAGAGATAAGTGACTAAACAAATGTCCAAAACCACATTTTTGGTTGCATGATAAATGACCACTAATTTGCAACCAATGGTTTCCAACTCAAAAGTGGCCATTTATATGTGGATTTTGGTCCTTTTTTTGTCACTTATCTCTCATTTTCTACTAGTGATGTCATTCACATTATATTCTCAATCATAGGTCCTATAATGGAATAAAACCAAAATAGGCATATCTTTTTAGCCTTTATAGACAATTATTAGTTTCTCAACTATTTTTTAACGATTCTTAACGAATTATACTTTTACTTGACTTAATCTTAACATATAGTTCTATTGCACAAGTAAAATACTGCATAAGCTTACATACTATACTCTGCAAGATGATATAAAATATATTGCGCGACCAATTTCAAAATGTGTTACAAGACTTATAATCTTATAAAAAATACAACGACAAAACCAAGCTCTCTTGAAATTTGAATGGTCGTTTGGTTGTCACAAAAGATGATAGTAGGCTCGTAAAAATCCATCCCAAATTCAATAAGAATATGTTGTATCCAAATGGATTGTGTTGCAACATTCATTGCTCCTCTATACTCTACTTTCGTTGTTGATAATGAAATAGCGGCTTTATTTTTTATTGATAAACAAATAGTCCCTAAGCCCAAACTAAAAAAGTAACCAGAGGTGGAATTGTAGTTTTTCCCATCACCAACCCAACCAGAATCTATATATCCAAATAGATCAAATTTGTAAGTTGTTACATAGTGGATCCCATAGTCATATGACACCTTCACATATTAGATTATTCTTTTGGCAATATTCCAATGTAACTCGTGTGTTTCTTGCATGTATTTGGATATCTCCCCAATTAAAAAAGAGATATTTGGTCGATTGTGTGTAAGATAAAGAATACTCCCAACTAACTATCGATATAGGCTACATTCAATCAAAGTTGTAGTACATCCATCTTCAAGTTGGATTTTTAAAAGAAATGGGAATGGGGTCGATTTGCAATCTTTCATTCTGGATCTAATGAGGATATATTGTGTAAACTTATATTGTGCTACAGTGGCTCCCAAATCTAATTGGGTGATTTGGAATCCAAGAAAAAATAGTAACAATCCTAACTTAGTCATGGTGAATCTGTCGGCAGATTTGAGGCATATAATGGAAGTGGTAGAACTTCCTGTGATGAGGAGATCATCCACATAGAGAACAATAATAAATAGATATTTATATTCTTGAAGCATATATACATTTGGATATAAATTACATCTTGAAAATTTGATAATAGAAAAGAATGCATCTTTCAATACCAAGCTTGAGGAGCTTTCTTTAGTCCATACAATGGTTTCTTTAATTTGCATACCACGGATGGGTCTTGAAAGAACCCTAATGGATGCTCCATGTAGATATCATCTTCAAGGTCCCCATGAAGAAAAAACTCTTCACATCCACGTGATGAATCTCCAATTGTTGTGTTGCTGCTATGGAAAGAACAAGTCAATTTGAATCCATATTTGCAACCGATGCAAAAGTTTATGTATAGTCAATGGCATGGACTTGTTAAAATCCATTGTCCATCAACATTTATTTGTACTTTTTAATAGTTCCATTTCATTCTATCTTGGTCTTATAAATCCATTTTCATGAAATCAATTTCCTTTCCTTAGGAAAGGGTACCAAATCCCAAGTTTTGTTGTTCAAAAGGGATTGATATTATTCATTCATGGTTGATCCCATTGAGGATTGTCAAAGGCTTATGCATGGGTTTGAGGATAATATGTAGAAATAATATATAAATGAGTGGGAATAAATGTATCTATGTTTTCAAGAGTGTTTGTGGAAGCATGAAATTCTAAGTGGGTTTTTCGAGTATCGACGAGATCACCAACTTGTTCCTCAACTGCTTCAAGTGTTTTCTTTTTTCAACGAGGATGAATTGATGGGTCTAAAACACTCCATTTTAAGTATCCTCGTCATCATATGCATTTTAATCTAAAGATGTATCGAAATCTTTGTTAGGGTACACAGGGTACTCCCAAAGGACCAAACACCAAGAACAACCGCTTTACACAAACAGATCACAGATCAATACACCAATGTTTGTCATGAGGTTAAAACCCTCGAAAGGGAAACAGTACATGGCCCCGGCCAAATAGCTACTCGGAGCAATTTTTTATGCAAAAGAAAGAAAGTTACATGAGGTTCTTATAATTAATCAACTAGCCAAGGACCCTCTATGCTCTTTAAATAGAGATCATAGACCAATCGGGTGTTAAGCCACGGATCAATGGTAGGTATGATCTAAGAGAAGTTGAACCGTCGGATCATTCTATGTCTAGAACATATCGTGACCGTCGGATTAGAATATTTACAAATGCATACTAATGCATACTAAAGAAACACACTTTTACCTAATGGATATATTACACAAGTTGATCTTAACTAACTCCTAAGTGTCTAAATATCCTAACATCCCCCCTTAAGAACAACTTGAGATAGGATTGAAGGATTTACAAAAGTGACACTATTAGGAGAAGGAAGGAGGCATTAGAGCCTATCCCCCCTTAAGGACACATTCCTGAACTCCTAACATAGACCGAAGTTTAGAAAACTTCGCTTCTGTAAGAGACTTGGTGAAGATGTCTGCAACTTGATCATCTGTAGGGAAATAGAGCACTTCAATAACATGATCATGAACAAGATTTCTGATGAAGTGCATGTGTAGCTCAATGTGTTTGCTGCGCTGATGTAGAACTGGATCTTTGGAAAGCTTGATGGCACTTTGATTGTCACACCAAAGTGGAGTAAGTTGCTGCTGCTCAAATCCAAACTCTGAAAGGATCTGTCGAAGCCACAAAGCTTCCTAACTGGCATTAACTGCGGCTCGATATTCTGCTTCTGCTGAAGAAAGAGCAAGAGCTTGTTGTTTCTTACAAGCCCAAGTGACAGGTCCAGATCCCAGACTGAAAACATAACTTGCAATAGACTTTCGATCATCAGGATCGCCGGCCCAATCTGAATCAGTGAAACCAACCAATAAAGGTTTCCCCCCTGTACTGTAATGAATCCCAAACTGAATTGTACCTCGAATATATCGAAGTATTCTTTTTGCTGCTTTCTAGTGACTTTCATGAGGAGTTTGCATGTAATGGGAAACACGACCAATGGCAAAGGAAAGGTCAGGACGGGAATGAGTCAAGTATAAAAGACTACCAACAAGCTGACGATACAAGGTGGCATCTACTTCAGGGGAAGTACAAGTGGCAGAAAGTTTGACTCCAGAATGGAAGGGAGAAGGGGTTGGTTTACAATCTTCCATGTGGAAGCGACGAAGAAGATCACAAGCATACTTAGACTGAGAAAGAAAGATTCCTTCTTTGGTTTGCAAGACTTGGAGACCAAGAAAATAATGCAAACGTCCGAAGTCTGACATTTCAAAATTTTGCTTAAGACTGGATTTCACATGGGTTATAAGGTTAGAGTCACTACCAGTAAGGATAAGATCATCAACATAAAGAACAAGTATGATGAGATGGTTTCCTACTTTCTTGGTATAGACATTGGGGTTAGAATGGCATCTAGAAAAACCAGTGTCAGGGAGAAAGCTATCCATTTTGGCATACCAAGCTCTAGGAACTTGCTTAAGGCCATATAAGGATTTCTTAAAAAGATAG
>LPNX010449506.1:284016-306853 GCA_001517045.1 Pseudotsuga menziesii | reverse complement strand
ACTTTAGTGGGTGTGTGATTAACTATGTAATTTGCACAATTTATGGCCTCAGCCCAATATTGAAGACTTAGTCCCTTAGATTGGATCATACAATTAGCCGTTTCTTTTAAAGTGCGGTTCTTCCTTTCAGCTACACCATTTTGCTGTGGTGTATATGGAACAGTGTGCTATTGTTGGATTCATTGTTCAGTTCAAAAAGTAGTGAACTTTTTGTTAACATATTCTCCTCCATTGTCAGATCTTAACTTAATAATTTGATGACCAGATTGTTTTTCAACAAGGGCCTTATAGTCCAAGAACATGTTAAATACTTCGCTCTTAAGTTTTAAGAAGTAAACCCAAGTGCGTCTGGAGTAGTCATCAATGAAAGTTAAGAAATATTTGAAACCAGAAAAGGAAGTAGATACAAAAACAGAATATGTAGGTCCAAGTTTGGAAAGAATATGATAAATACATTGTTTTTCTTCTTTCTTAATCTTGCATTCTGCACATAATAGTCTAAGAGTTTTATACTTAGATAAATAGTCTTAAATGCAAGAAAAATCATTTGGATTCAAGGTAAGCAACTCATTCTCAAGTTGATGACCCCGAATTTCATTGTATTTACCAAACACAGATTCCAACTTTTCCCAAGCTTGATCAGGTTCATCAATGTCAGATATATGGAATCGCAAATCAGTAGAGATTGACATCCCAATCAATCCAAGAGCTTCATCACATCTATTTGCCCATTTAATTTTCTTATCATCATCAGTGGGTTCTGTTTCTTTCCCTGAGGTTATCCTGAAAAGTCCCCTACTTCGCAGAACATCCTCCATACGAGATTTCCATGAGAAATAGTTAGAACTTGTAAGTATAATATCACAAGGGGTGGCCATACTGTAAAATAATGGCTGAAAGAACAGAAAGTAACTGTTTGGATGCAAAGAGCTCGAAAAAATATGCGGTTTTTAAAAAAAACGGCGCTTAAAACTGATTCTGGATGATGAAGTTATGCTTGATCAAGGAAAAAGTTGAAGATGTCCCCAATAGTGACATGGCAGATATTAACTGGACCAACTAAAAAAAGAACACCCCTCTTCCAAAGATGAACCTTTGACAATCACTTTACAATAAAGTTGCTTTGAAGTGAATCACTTTTGTAGAATAAGTGAGGTTCACTTTTACAATAATGTACTTTTAAATAGTGCGGCAATAAATTTAAAAGACTTAAGTGACTCACTTTTATTTTATTTTATTAATGTGAGATGCACTTTTACAATAAAGTAACTTGAAAATAGAAATTGCATGCACTAAAAAGTAACTTGATGAGACTTGAACTCAAGACTTATCATGATGTAAAGCAACTTTGAACCAAGTGAGCTAAGTTTAAAAGATATGTAAAACGATGGAAAGAGGAAGGTTTTTTTTATTTTTTATAATACTCTTCTCTCTCGTTTTCCGTGCTTGCTTTCTTTTCCTGCAAATCACAAAAAAACGAAAAACAAAAACAAAAAACTTTTTCCACACAATGGGGTTAGATCTTGGTTAGCTTACCCGGAAAATCTATGTTTTCAAGTTTTCTCACTGTTTCTGATTTGCTGTGATTGCACAAGGTGCACGGCAAAGAGCATACATAACCGAGAAGATAGGAAAAAAAAAACTTTTCCTCACTGTTTCTGATTCGCCGCAATCGCGCAAGGTGCACAGCAAAGAGCATACGCAGCCAGGGAAGGCAACAGTTCGAGACTAAAACAAAAAAAAGATCTAATAATAAACTGATAAATATATGAGAGATTAAAAAAAACAAATCCGTCACTATAACATTATACCTTCAGATTTGTCGAAATGGGTGTTTCTGGAGCAAACGAAAATGGTTTTCGGTGAAACAAAAACTATTTCCAAATGGAAACGGTGCTTGGGACGCAATGGAATAGCTCCCACAGGACACAAATGCACAGAAAATCCAAAAACTAGAAACCTTTTCAAAGTTTCGGCAACACCGGTTCCAGATCTTGATCAAAACCAAAAGCGGCTCTTCATAAAAGCTCTGATACCATGTTAGGGTACACAGGGTACTCCCAAAGGACCAAACACCAAGAACAACCGCTTTACACAAATAGATCATAGATCAATACACCAATGTTTGTCACGTGGTTAAAACCCTCAAGAGGGAAAGAGTCCACGGCCCCGGCCAAATAGCTACTCGGAGCAATTTATTATGCAAAAGAAAGAAAGTTACATGAGCTTCTCATAGTCGATCAACTAGCCAAGGACCCTCTATGCTCTTTAAATAGAGATCATAGACCAATCAGGTGTTAAGCCACGGATCAATGGTAGGTATGATCTAAAAGAAGTTGAACCGTCGAATCATTCTATGTCTAGAACATATCGTGACCGTCGGATTAGAATATTTACAAATGCATACTAATGCATACTAAAGAAACACACTTTTACCTAACAGATATATTACACAAGTTGATCTTAACTAACTCCTAAGTGTCTAAATATCCTAACAATCTTAAATTTCTGTTAAAAAATTAGAAGAAGAATCATAAAATTTGTTTTGAATAACTAGTTGTGCATTGGTAGAAATAGTTTCATACATTGGAATTTCTTCAAATTTTATACTTCTTTCAATAAAGAGTTTTTCAATATTAAGAATCAAAAACTTGTAACCTTTTACCATTTTAGTATATCCCACAAAAAGGCACTCCTCACTTCATATTTCTAAGGCCCTTCTTTTCTAGGAAGGAATACGATCCCAAGCACGAGATCTAGACACCCTGAAGTGTTTTATTGCTATTTTTGACAAGTACATGCTTCAAAAGGAGTAACCCCTTTCAAATATTTGAGAGGTACTCTATTTTGAATGTAATTTAAATAATCGATGGCCTCAACCCACAATTTTGAAGGAAGATTTTTCGATTGCAACATGTAGTTTGTCATTTCTTTCAATGTTATGCTCTCCTGCTTTGCAACCACATTTTGTTTTGGAGTATAAGGAATGGTATATTGCAGATCTAAACTAGCTGCAAAGCATATATTATGTCCATATTTATTAACATACTCCCCTACATTTCTCATGCATAGAATCTTGATCCCCTTACCATACTGTTTCTCTACAAGTGCTTTAAAATATTGAAGACATATAGATACATCATATTTGTTATTTAGGAAGTACTGCCATGTATATCTTGAAAAATCATCAATGAAAGTTAGTACATATATATATTTATTCATAGATATATGGGTAAATGGAAACACAATGTCACTATGGACTAATTCAAGAAGGGACGAGGCTCAAATCTTTCTTTAGGGTGCTTATTGAGAGCACATCATAGACATACTCCATCCTAAAAAGGGATGGGTGGAATCCCTAATGCCATGTATTCCTTGCTTAGTTATTGCAAGTAAGGATAGTTAAGGTTACAAAACCTCTCATGCCATAATTTACTAACATCATTAGCATGCATTAACATAACTAAAGTAGTAGATTTTGGTAAAAACTTCAAAAAACAATACAACTTGTTTTTGTGACCAACTTTCCCAAGTACAATCTTTGATCCATCAACTATACCATAGATGATAATAGAGTCTTTGGTGAAGAGTACTTGCTTACCATGGCTCAAGTGAATGATTGGTAGATGGAAAGCATATTTTTGGATAGAGATGGTACGTAGAATACATATTGAAACTTCCCATTTTTTGTAAGCTTCCTCTTTTTCCTTTTTAAGGATTCCTTTGCTTACTTGCTTTCTTCTTCTACTCATTTGTTTCAATTTCATGAACATTTGAGGTCCTTTGTAGGCCCATATGTGAGAGATTATCCTTATTTTGAATAATAGAGGCAATAAATACATCTAAAGAAGACATGGTGAAAGATGCTCCAAGTGCTTTTCTAGTAGAATGAAATGAGGAGACAAAAGTACTGAATTCAAGACCCAATATAGAAAGGATAGAAAGTACCATCTGAGTGTCTTCTTTATCAATATTAAACTGTTGATGTATTTGTAAATTCGGAATGTATTCACTTGTATATCTCATGTATCGTACCCCGATGTTTATTCCGAGAAGTATCTGTATTGTAATTCAGTCATGTCATGCCGCGATGTTCCTATCGGGAGGTTATATAATGTAAACAAGTCATTGTGGGTAACCCTCCTATTGTTCAAGGGTTAAAGTCCCCACAGTTACGGGGCCCTAGGGTTATTAGACTCTCCTAGAGAAGTCGGTCCTAGTGAGTCATTGTCAAGTCGAGAATTAGTATAAATAGAGAGTGCGCCTCCCTATTTATCACACACTCACTCACACTCAATTGTAGCGCATAGCTGAGGAAGAAGAAGTTTCTGGGGCTAGAGAGAAAGAGGCTACTGCTCTCAGGATGTCATCTTAATATTATTGGGGCTTTGCTATTGGTGTTGATTCTATATTTGAGAAAGTTGCAGGGTTTTCTCCTTTATGGTTTCCCCGAGGAAAATATTTGTGTTCATTGTCTTATGTGTTTGATTGATGTGCTTGTTATTCTCTCAGTTAAGATCCTAAGTTAATTCTAGCTTAAATGATAAAAATCTAACATGGTATCAGAGCTAACCTGAGAAGAAGACACTGTGCAGCTGCAGAAACTAGGGCTTCCTACTTTTTGGATCTCTCTCCATGGATTTTCAGCAAAAGAAGGTTGGGCTGACTCTCCTCCCCAGGGCGCATCTTTCTGTCGAAGTAGAATCTAGTTCTGAGCATTTTCAGTTTTTGACCCAACACTACTGCCAGAAATTAGGGCTTTCCACATAAGTGGAATTTTTGAGTGAGCCCAGGCTTGGATTGATCTCCTCCTCAAAATCGAATTTTAGAGATCAAGATCAAAGTTTTTGGTTGGACAGAACTCCAGTAAAGTCAAACCCTAATCTGCTCCCGAACCAGCATTGCAGAAATTCAGCTCCAGATACAGATCTGACATCTTAACCTGATAAGATATAAATATTTTGTATTTCCATTTTAGATTCTCAGTTAAGATGTCTCATCATACCAGGATTGATGAAAATCTTGAGGGGGCTGATAACTTTCGAGCCTGGAAGTATAGGATCTCCCTAGTCCTGGAAGAAAATGAGTTGGACTCCTACATCAATGAGGAGATTCTAGTTCCAGAGGGAGATGAGGCTAAGGCCTTCCACAAGAATAAGTTGGTTATGGCTAAGAGGATTATTGCTGATTCAATCAAGGATCACCTCATACCACAGGTGTCCTCCCTAAAGGCACCTAAAGCTATGTTTGATGCCCTAACCAAATTGTTTGAAGGAAAGAACATAAACCGGAAGATGACCTTGAGGAACCAGTTGAAGAATGTGAATATCCAGAATGCGGAGACCATACAGTCATACTTCACAAGGGTATCCCAGATCAAAGAACAACTTGAAGCAGTAGATGAAGAAGTGTAGAATGCAGAAATTGTAATGACCACCTTGAATGGTCTCCCTAGGACATGGGACTCTTTCATTCAAGGGATCTGTTCCAGAAATAAGTTAGTCAAGTTCAGCAAACTATAGGAAGAATTCTCTCAAGAAGAAACTTGGATAGCAGCTCAAGAAGAAAATATGGGAAGTGAAGATCAAGCTCTCACAGTACAATCCAAGAAAACCAGATCTAGCCACCACAGAGGTAAGCACTCTCACCAAAGGAGTAACTTTAGAAAGCCTAGAGATATGTTTAAGTACATTTGCTATACATGTGATGAAAGAGAACACTTTGCTAGAGATTTTCCTAGAAACAAAATTATCTCTCACAAGAAGAAGGGAAACAAGAGAAGAAATCATTCTCATGCCGCAGAGGATGATGAACCGTCCATAAAGAGAACTAGACAAGACAGTGATGATTCTTCAAGTGATGAAGAATATGTTCTGATTTTAGCTCTCACGGGAACTATCACACATGGCAGCAATGATTGGCTTATAGACAGTGGTGCTTCCAAACATATGACAGGATTCAAGGAATCCTTTATGAAACTATCTGAACATGAATCACCTCACAAGGTGAAACTCGGAGATGACTACCAATATCCAATAAAAGGTAGTGGTGAATCCTCATACAAGCTAGACTCTGGAAAGTCTATCAAGATGAAAGATGTATTGTTTGTACCTAGAATAAAGAAGAACCTCCTCTCCATATCTACATTGGATGCAAAAGGAATGAGGGTTGCATTTGTAGATGGCCAAGTCATCATGTGGCCAAAGGGAAAGTCTTTTGATGATGCAGTAGTGATTGGGGAACAAGAAGGAGGACTATACAAATTGAAGGGCCAACTAGAACAAGATTTGGTTCATGAATTGGTAGAACCAAATGAGATTTGGCATAGAAGGCTTGCACATGTGCATTAATGAGCACTACCAATTGCAAGCAAAGCTATTGAAGGTCTCCCAGAAATGCAGACAAATCATGAAGGTGTATGCAAAAGATGTGCGAAAGGGAAGAACACAAAGAAGACATTTCCAAGTAGTGAGAGCAAGGAAAAAGGAATCTTGGAAATCATCTACTCCAATGTATGCGGTCCAATGTCATCCAGTTCACTAAGAGGGTATGTATACTATGTTTCTTTTATTGATGATTTTTCTAGAAAGACATGGATATACTTTATGAAGAAAAAAGATGAAGTATTCAGCCAGTTCAAGGAATTCAAAGCCTTGATCAAGAACCGCACTGAAAAGAAGATCAATACCTTTCGATCAAATAATGGCAGAGAATTCACATCAAATGAATTAAAAGATCTATGTAAAGACTCAGGGATTAAGAGGGAGTTATCCACTCCATATAATCCGCAACATAATGGGATTGTAGAAAGAAAGAATAGAATGATGATGGAAGCAGCAAGGGCCATGCTTCATGATCAAGATCTTTCCATGCATCTATGGACAGAAGCTGCTAGAACAACGGTGTATGTACAGAACCATACTCCACACAGAGTACTCGAGAACAAGACACCTGAAGAAGTCTTCTCCGGCAAGAAACCAGAATTCAACCATCTCAGAATATCCGGCTGTCCTGTATATATACATATTCCGAAAGAAAAGAGGACGAAGTTAGATCCTTCAGGAAAGAAGGGCATATTTGTGGGATACTCTGAAAGCTCGAAGGCTTACAGAATATACTTCCCAGGATTCAAGAAGATCGACATCAGTAGAGATGTAACATTTGATGAATATTTAGCCTACATCAAATCTAGGAAGAGACCAGCTGAAGAACCTGAAGAAGCAGAAGCACCCATAATTCATAATACAACCATGAACGAAGAAATTCAAGAAGAAGATCGAGAATTAGAAGAACCTCAAGAACCTGTGGATCCACCTCAGGAGAAGAATCCTCACAAGAGGAAACCTGCTTGGGTACATGAAATTATCCAAGGTGTAGAAAGATATGGAGCTTCAGAAGAAACACGCAGAGGAAGAAAGAGAACTAGGTCCTTCTCCAGTTATGTAGCATTGCTATGTGACATTATTGATAAAGAACCTTCCAACTATGAAGAAGTGGTAGAAAGGAAAGAATGGAAGGATGCTATGATTGAAGAGTATCAATCGAGCATGAAGAATGATGTTTGGGATGTTGTCGGGAGACCAGAAGGGAAGTCTATCGTAACTTACAAATGGATCTACAAGATCAAGCATGCTGCAGATGGCAGCATAGAAAAATATAATGCAAGATTCGTGGCTCGTGGCTTCTCCCAGAAAGAAGGAATAGATTATGAAAAAACTTTTGCGCCTGTATACAGATACACTTCCATCAGATCAGTACTTGATCTGGTTGCAGTGATGAAATGGAAGATACACTAGATGGATGTCAAGACTGCTTTCTTGAATGGTGTAGTAGAAGAGGAAGTGTATGTGGAGCAGCCACTTAGTTTTGAGACACATGACAGGGAATGTCATGTGTGTATATTGAACAAAGCCCTGTACGGTTTGAAACAGGAACACAGGACATGGTACGATAGAATTGATGGCTTTCTATCCAGTTTGGGCTTTACCAAGAGTAAAGAAGATTCCAACCTTTACTACAAGGTTGAAGATGGTAACCCAATGATACTCCTATTGTATGTAGATGATCTGTTTGTAACAGGTATGGATGGGTTGATTGCTAATACAAAGAGGAAGCTTGCTGCCGTGTTTGAAATGAAAGACTTGGGTATGATGCACTATTTCCTATGCATGGAGGTGTGGTAGAATGCAGATGGAATCTTCCTTGGACAAGGCAAGTATGCAGTAGAGATGCTGAAGAGATTTGGGATGATGGACTGCAAGGCCATAACCACACCTATGGCATCGAATCTGAAGCTATTGAGTGATACTTCATCAGAAGTGGTTGATGCTATGATGTATCATCAGATGATTGGGTCCTTGATGTACCTAACGAACACGAGACCAAATATTTGCTTTGTTGTGAACACCTTGAGCCAGTTCCTGATAGATTCGAGACATGTTCACTTGATTTCCGCAAAGAATATTTTGAGGTACTTGGAGGGTACAGTTTATAATGGGCTCAAGTACGAGGAAAATCAAAATATTAACCTAGAGGGTTATGTTGATTCAGATTGGGCAGGAAGTGCTGTCGATAGGAAGAGCACTTCAGTATGCTGCTTTAGTATGGGATCAGGTATGATCTCTTGGTTTAGCAGGAAGCAGTCCTATGTGGCACTGAGTACAGCTAAAGCAGAGTATGTCACAGCTTGTTCAGCTAGTTGTGAGGCAGTGTGGCTAAGAAAGATACTGTCTGATTTATTTGATATCCATTTGGATGCTACTAGTATATATTGTGACAACCAGAGTTGTGTGATGTTGTTAGAGAACCTGATGTTCCATGACAAGTAAAAGCATATCGAGATCAAGTATCACTATATCAGGGATATGGTGCAGAGAGGAGCAGTGAAGCTCCAGTATGTTCCGAAGGAAGAACAAATAGATGATGTGTTGACGAAGCCATTGGCTAGAGTGAAGTTTAAGTACTTCAGGGAGAATCTTGGTGTTCTCTAGATCGAGGTTCCCTCCAAGGGGAAATGATGAGACCTAGAGCCATTCTGACATGGTGAGAGGATTAGGTTCCTTCCATGGTCAGATGTAAGGGCTGAGCCATTCTGTCATGGTGAGAGGATTTGGTTCCTTCCATGTCAGATGTGAGTGCTGAGCCATTCTGATGTGACTGTAGAATTGGTTCCTACATGATCAAATATAAGTGTTGAAATCCATTCTTGGAATGGAGGCACCTGGTCAATTACCAGGAATACTTAGCTTGGTGCTGAGTTTCCATTCTCTTGGAGAATGGAGGCACCTGTCCAGTTACCAGGAATCCTCAGTCTGGGACTGAGAGCCCTTCCAATGCGGTGTTTTCGAACATGGTCGGATGTAAGTGCAGATCCCTTCCAATGCGGTGTTTTCGAACATGGTTGGATGTAAGTGCAGAGCCCTTTCGATGCGGTGTTTTCAAACATGATCAGATGTAAGTTTAGAGCCCTTCTGATGCGGTGTGTTCACATATGGTCGAATATAAGTGCTGGGCCATTCTGGCGCGATGTGTTTACACATGGTCAGATGTGAGTGCTGGGCCTTTCTGACAAGATGAGGTCAAATTTGAGTGCTGGGCGTGCCTTTCTGACAAGATGAGGTCATATGTAAGAGATGGGCAAGCCATTTTGACTTAGGGTCAGATATAAGCATTGAAGACCTACATGAAGGGTAGGCCTACAACCAGCATGAAAAAGGGATGGCTCTATAGAACTTCTTGTGACGAGAAGAATCAAGAGATAGCACCATTCTAACATAGCACTGATGATGATGATCCAGACTTGATGATGATCCAGATCAAGTGATGATCTAGATGTGATGATGATCCAGACTTGATGATGATCCAGATCAAGTGACAATCCAGATTTGATGATGATACAGTGATGATGATCCAGCAGTGATGATGATCCAGAATTGATGATGATCCAGATCAAGTGATGATTCAGATCTAGTGATGACCCAGATCCTATGATGAAGATGACTTGAAGATGAAGAAGACTTGAAGATGAAGACAACTTGAAGATGAAGATGATGAGATGATCCAGTCGATACAGAGAAGAAGACTAGCGCTCAAAATTGTGTCGAAAGAATACTTTCCTAGTTAATATGGAGTGTTGATGTATTTGTAACTTCAGAATGTATTCACTTGTATATCTCATGTATTGTACCCCGATGTTTATTCCGGGAAGTATCTGTATTGTAATTGAGTCATGTCATGCCCCGATGTTCCTATCGATAGGTTCTATAATGTAAACAAGTCATGTCAAGTCATTGTGGGTAACCCTCCTATTGTTCAAGGGTTAAAGTCCCCGCAGTTCCAGGGCCCTAGGGTTATTAGACTCTCCTAGAGAATTCAGCCCTAGTGATTCATTGTCAAGTCAGGAATTAGTATAAATAGAGAGTGAGCCTCTCTATTTATCACACACTCACTCACACTCAGTTGTAGCGCATAACTGAGGAAGTAGAAGTTGTTGGGGCTAGAGAGAAAGAGGCTACTGCTGTTGAGATATCATCTTACTATTTTTGGGGCTTTGATATTGGTGCTGATTCTATCTCTGAGGAAGTTGCGGAGTTTTCTCCTTTATGGTTTCCCCGAGGAAAATCTTTGTGTTCATTGTCTTATGTGTTTGATTGTTGTGCTTGTTATTCTCTTAGTTAAGATCGTAAGTTAATGCTAGCTTAAATGATAAAAATATAACATAAAAATCTTGAGTTATAAGAGGATATATTTGAATTTGGTGAAAATTTCTTGAATGGATTCGAATTCATGTGGCATCTGGTTCATTAGCTCCACCTCCAAATGATGACCCCTCATCTCATCTTATGTACTGAAGAGGGTGGACAAGGTAGTCCATACTTCATTAGGATTATTTTTGGATTGAATGTGGTAGAGAAAGGCCAAAGTAACAAAGAATCCCATGTGCTTTATCCATTCGGCCTAGATACTTGTATTTTTCAATAAGAGACATTGGTTTCATCTTGGTTCCCATGGCGATCTGATACAACTCCTTCATTCTCAAGAGAATTTGTGTTGTTGATCTCCATTCAAAGTAGTTGAAATGGGTTAGGATATTATTGGATGGTATATACATGGTTTCTAATGCACTCTTTGATGGATACAAAATCACTTCCCTAATATGAAAAGGTTATATCATTCAGAAAAAATCACTAGTAAACTAACTAGTTTAGTACCCCTACTACTCTGATACCATTTGAGATTTGAACATTGTTAAGCCCTAAATGTTGGGCACATTCCCCCACATAGTGTGCCACATTACCCCTTATGTTGTGGTGTATTACATATTACTCATTTTGGATTGGGTCTATTAGTGGCTCTATTAGTTGTTATTGTACACCTTGGTCTTCTATATATAGGAGGGAGATTTTTTCATTTTAGTCAACATTGCATATTGTCTTGTCTTGTCTTGGGTACACATTACATTGTGTAAGGAGGTTAATCCCTCAAATATGATTTGTATTTATCTCTATTATTCATTATTAAGGCGTGGACTACTTTATTTCTGGTAGATTTATGCTATTTTTGGGACCTTGTTGCATAACATTTGGTATCAGAGCTCTTTCCTCGGGTCTAGATTTTGCAAAACAAGTCATCTTGGAATTTTCACTACAATTTTTTTTAAGGATTTAGAGATTTAGTTTAAAAACACACTTCTAAAACAGATAGAGTTATCTCTAGTCTGAAATTCAGTTCCTAATCCATTATAGTTAAGGAGATATTTGTGGAGGAATCTAGGGCTTTTTAGTAGTCCAAAACCTAGTTTAAAACAAGTGTTTTGGGTAAAAGGGTCATATCTTATGCATACAAAATACAAATTGAGTGAGACATTTTGCATCAGAAAGAGGAAGGACCAGGGTATCTATGGTATCGTTTTCAGCTGCATAAATGAAACATTGGACACATGGCATACAATACGAGTTCACTCTTTTAGATAGGACAAATATAAGTAGTGTTTGGATATTTGCAATAAATTTTAATGGCACATCCAAATTAGCTCAGAACTATTACATTGGAAAGAGGAAAAACTAGGGTACCATAAGCCAAATTTTCATGCACAGAGGATTCGAAATTAAAATTTTACCTCAGTTACAAATCGACCATAAAATAGTCTTCTAATCAGGGTTTGAAAATGTATGTCATTTTGAATTTGAATAGCTTTGAGTAGAAGGATCTATTTGTGGTAAACCCTAGGGTGTGATATATATTTTTTGTTCAAAATTCCACCAAAATGAAGTGGAAAAAATCACACTCCACTCAAACCACTAGAGGATTCATCCTCAACATACGATGAAAAAGAAGACATATCTTTTAGAGTGTCCAAGTAGGAAGATATGATTAAAGGGATGTATAGTAAATATGATCTCAAGGGGATGGATAGTAAAGAAGACATTCAAGAATTGAAAGAACTGAAAAATAATATCATTATTCCTCATTCATCTACTCAAGAAGAGGATAAGGAGGAAAAATAGGACTTATTCCAGTCGCTTATTGAGAAAATTGAAAAACAATTGGAGAATCAGAAGTTTGAGTCTCTGAAAGGTAATGATTCACTACATCATCATGGGTTCAACTCAGGTCCAATGAATTACTTTATCTTCAAGATTGACATGAGAAAGTTTGATGGAAATGATCCAATCACATGGATCAATTCTTTGATCTACACCAGGTGCCAACTTTGTAAAATGTAACTATTGCATCCTGATATTTAGAACCTGATCAATTTGTATGGTACTAATGGATTTGTGAACGTAAAAAGGAATCTATTATCTCTTGGTCTATATTCATAGAGGAATTGATTGCACATTATGGGGATATAAATAGAAACACCTTTTTTATTCAAAAATATCAAACAAAAAGGTCTAGTTACAGAGCACATCAAGCAATTTTAGAAGCTAAGTCTCAGAGTGAAGAATATTTCAGAAGATAATTTGTTGGATCTATTTATTGGAACCTTGAATGATAATATTCAACATGAGGTGTGTCTCTTCGAACTGACATCCTTGGAGAAGGATTTCTTGATGGAAAGGAAGGTTGAAAGTAAAAATATGGTGGTGGACACTATAAATACCACTTTCAACACATACAAAGAGAATGATGCTCCTTCTTCTAACCTACCTCAGACGTTGACACATCAACAACTAGGCAAAAGAAGAGAAAACGGTTTATGCTTTAATTATGACAACAAGTACAATAAAGGATGTAAGTGTGGAGAAAATGAATTATTCTATGTAGAATGTGAGAAGGAAGAACAAAAAGAACAAGAACCACTGCAAGGGGATGAACTAGAAATGATTACTCCCACCATATCTTGTCATGATTTGGTTGGAATTAGCACTCTTCAAACTCTCAATGTTGAAGTATATATCAAAAATAAAAAAATGTAACAATGTCGATTGATTTTGGTAGTACTCATAATTTCATTAATTGTAAAGTAGCCAAAGATCTCAATTGCTTTGTATATCCAACACCAGGATTTCAAGTGATGATTGTAGATGGAGGAACCATTGATTGTTCAGGGAAATGCTATAATATCATTCTTTCTATGGGGAATATATATTGAATAGTCCCATGATTGCTATCCCAATGGGTGGTGCTGATGTTGTATTAGGAGTTCAATGGTTACAATCATTGGGAACGATGGATTTTAATTTTCAACAGCTTTTCATGAAATTTTCTTGGGAAGGAAAATAATTTGTGATAATGGTATCACAAAGAAACCAAGAAAGATTATCAACTCTAATGGTATGAAAACATTGTTAAGAAAATACAAAAAGGTGTAATTACATAGTTATGCTCACTAGATGTTCAAAAATCTAGGGCTCCTATTTCACCAAATATCCAAAGGGTCCTTAATAAGAATTTCAAGGTATTTGAAGATATTCCAATAAGTCATCCACCTATTCAAGATTTGGACAATGCTATTAACTAAATTTGGGAAGCATTTCTTCTAGCATCAGAACTTGCAAATACCCCTATGGCCAAAATAATGAAATGGAGCACATGGTAAGAAGCAGTGACAAGAAAATCTACAGTTCAAGCAGTGACGGATCACATAGAGCACCAACAAGTAGTTCTCTAAATCCCAATGATGTCAGAAAACAAGAGGAAACTATATGCAAATTAACACCATCAAAGGAGTTTTAAAGAAGGACAAATAATATGGGAACCTGAACAAATCATCAAACAAGGACAAAACAACTACGAAATCATGCTATTATTGAGTACCTGTCACCTCATCAAATAGAAGAACTTACTAGTTTCATATTCGACATGGGAAGATGATTCCTTCATACAGATGCATCCAAGAGTTGAGGAGAACATTCGTCTGAAGGGGAGGAGCATGTTAAGCCTTAAATGTTGTGCACATTCCCCCCTATAGTGTTGCGCATTACCCCCTATGTTGTGGTGTATTACATATCATTCATGTCGGCTTGGTTCTATTAGTGGGTCTATTAGTTGTTAGTGTACACCTTGGTCTCCTATATATAGGAAGGATATATTTTCATTTTAGTCAGCATTGTATATTGTCTTGTCTTGGGTACACTCTACATTGTGTAAGGAGGTTCCTCCCTTGAAGAGGATTGCTATTCATCTTTATTATTCATTATTAAGGTGTGGATTACTTTCTTCTAATGTATATCTACCATTTGTGTGCTATTTCCGGTCCTTGGTTGCATAACAAACATATAGAGTCTACGCACATAAACTAAAGAGATATACAGTGAAAATCAAACCAGCTATTAACTAATCATGTAATAAATGAATTAACATAGATCGTTACATAATAAAATAGAATAAATAAGAAGAGAAAAATGATATATTTTGTGTCACTTGAATGAATGATGGTGCACATTATTTATAACAAGGCAATTCGAATTAAAGTTGGAGGAAATTCAAATTCAACATGTAGTGCTTGGAGGTCAGTTAGGCTTAACTAGAGCTAGATAACCTCAGTTAACCATGCACACTCACCCAAATTGAGTTTAGTTTATTTTGGGACTCATTGAGCACTAGTTCAACTGAAGAAGTGCATGCAAAACCTTAAACTTGCTCAATTGATGTGTTAGTGACTTAACTAGAGCATTAATGAATATTATGGGTTAGTTATGGTCTGTTAGGACCTAGATTAATGGAGAACATCTAGTCCTTAACTAATTTCCACCTAAAATTAATGGAAAAGCCCCCAAATCAAGGTATGTTCCCTCAAATCAAGGAAGGCGCCCCAAACCTAGGAGTTTAACTCTAGGTTGATTTTGATGGTCAATTTAGGTGTGGTTTGGCCCATTAGAGTCATAAGAACATGGTCTAGATGGATAGGTAGAAGGTTATATGGTCTAACATTAATATCCTCGTGGCTCTATGATGCAAAGTAAGATTTTATTGGGAAAATAAGATGGTACATAACGTGGAAGATCCACACCATATGGATAATGAACCATTGTATCTTGAGGTGTATGAACTCAAGTTGGGAACATATGTGGTTATGAATGAACTTGGTGAATATACTACGTCATGAATTTGTTGTTGATACTTTTTCCAGTAGTATTTGGATTATGCACTATGATGGTGCAAGGTTTAGATCTGGAGCAAGAACAAGGGTAGTTTTCACTTCCCCTTTAGGTAACTTATATCCTTTTTCTTTCCTTTTGGAATTTATCAGTATGGTTAAATATGAGGATTTGTAGTTAGGTATTAACATGAACAAAAGATGGGAATCAAGTTGTTGAAGGTTGTTGGGGATTTTTAATTGGTATCAAATTAGGTAAGGGACCCTTGTGAGGCAAAGAGTCCAAGGCTCAAGACATATGTTGGGATAAATAATCCTCCCTTTGATTAAAGCAACCTAATTTACCACTTATCCTAATTATTTGACTCAAACATGTGCTTACATCATCAACATGTCATCAAATTCAGTGATCTGGACCTCCTCCTTCAATTGGGGAGCATAACTGAGCCTCCTCCTTCAATTAGGGAGCAAATCTGGGTTGATCTGCATGACTAATGCGCCCCTCTCGGTCAACTGGAAGCTATTTCACCTACTTTTTAGTTAACTAGAGTGTTAAAGGTGCCTTTCTCTCGATTGACCTAATTTGGTGTTAAATTCAGTTAAACTAGAGTGTTAAAGGCACCCTCACCTAATTTTGGTGACTCAGTTCAGTTTATCTCAGCTAACTAAAGTCTGATAGGTGCCTCTACCTACTTGTTGGAATGCAGTTGAGTTTTGAGTTTGTTAGAGTCAATTATGTTGAATTTTAGTGGTTAATTGATGTGTAGAGTGGTGATTAACTGACAAGTAAGCTACACTTATGCATTCAATTCGAATTACCTCTCTAGGATTCAAATTGCTTGGCTATTAATGCTATTATAACATATTGTAAAATATTTTATGATTAATGATTAAGAAATACACAATTGCAAGTCTTTTGTACTGTTTTCTAGCATTCATTGAGTAAATTGATATGTATCAATCCGTAGTAACTTTTGTCTTGATTCTAGATTGTCGTTCCTCATTTTTATATGGTATAAGAGCCATTGAAGGATAAGGCAATTCTTCTACAGGGATTTTGATGGATCTTTGATGAAGATCGAGCAAAATTGCTCAAAAATATTCCAACACTGCACTAGAAGCGAAGAGTTTTCCACATAAATCTCGAATAATCTAACATCCGATTGATCGAGATTTCTTGATTAACTAAGCCAGGTGTGAAGAAACTCCAAAAGTGCAGGTTTTTCGACCTTATTTTGTTTGTTTTGTGTGACTGCGGGTATCTAAAACCTCCATTTGCATTCGCTACAACTGGAAAATGGAATCTTCCTCTTGCAATATTCTCACTCCTTTCAACTATCATCGGAGGAAAGAGGATATAGAGATAGCATTGTGCTCTAGGGGACTCTACAGAGTCACCATGGGCAGTGAACCATAGCCAAATGCAGTAGTAGAGAAGTATAGATATTAGAACAAGCTTGATGAAGCTTATGGTTTCCTATGACTCTCCATTTCAAAGGATCTTCTTTTCCATCTCAGTGGATTGAAGACTCCCAAAGAATTGTGGGAACAACTTGCCAAACTCTTTGGTAAGAAAGATGATATGAGATCTTATCAGTTGGAGAATGAACTGATCTCTCTCAATCCAGGAAATTTCGAGACCATAAATGAATTCTTCACAAAGTTCAAACATCTTGTGTTTCAGTTGAAGCAATCCAAAGTAGAGAAGAAATATGACCAACTAATTATTTATATCCTTTCGAAGCTAGGACCATAATACTCTATCTTTGTCTCTACCTTCCATACTAGAAAGCTCACAATTTTGAATTGGAATATTCCTACCTTGAATGCATTCATTGAGTTCCTAACCAATGAGCATGATACACCTATTCAGATGGGATCCATGAGATCCTTGAAAGATCAAGCTTTGTTTGCTAGAGGACCCAAGGCTACGAATATAAAAGGAAATAAAAAGAAAGAGAAGACCAAGTTTGATCCTCCTAAGGAGAAGGAGTAGTCAGATGAGCCCTTAGGTTCAAGGAAAGACAAGCAAAAGGGAAAAGATAAAAAAAATGCTCTTATTGTTTGAAAGGCTTTCATCCAGAAAGCTCATGTATGAAGAGAACAATCAATCAGATAGCCTTTCTCTTGGAGAAAAATAACATCAGTCTTCTAGCTAGCGTAAGGAAGACTGACTATGGAGAAAATATTGAAGATCATGATGAGAGATTCCATGCACTGAAGGCTAGTTGTTCAAAAACGCATGCTTTCCTTATTGATTCAGGAGCTTCCAATCATATGGTTGCATCCAGAGAATCACTCTCTTCATTACAAGATATTGATGGTCCAAGAATTCACATGGGTGATGACACTCAAATCTAAGCTGAAGGAAAGGGTTATATCAAGTTAAAACATGGAAATTTCAATGATGTACTATATTTTCCCTCCTTAGCTACAAATTTGTTATCTGTATATCAGATGACACACATTGGCCCACCAAAGTGAGTGGTATTCGGTCCCGACTCAATGGAGATATAAGTTATCTCAATTGGGAAGATTATAGAAAAGGGTGTTGCAAGCCATGCCTCAAAGGAATATGAATTCTCACACTTTCTACCATACTCAGATCCAGTACAATCTCAGATGCCATTTGAAAGGGGAGGTAAAAACATTCTATATACTCAATTTACATATGATAATGTTTACATTGGTGTTTCATAGTCTAAATCTAAAGCAGAGGACTTAGTTGAATTAGTTTATGAAATTGAAGATGAAGTTCAAAGTGATCCAGATCCAAATCCAGTCCCTACTCCCAATCCTAAGCCCAAATGGGAAAAAAAGGCTATTGGGGAAGCTGGGAAGATGATTGGAGATCCATCTGACATGAAGAGGACAAGAAATCAATTTAAGAAAGAGAACCTTGCGCTATGTCAAGCAATTTCACTTCCTTCAGATAGGTGCAACAAAATCCTAGTGAGATTCTACATAATGGTAAGGGATGATCAACAACCCTGCTTTCAGAAGAACAAAGTGGATCATGTCTCTCTTCCTCCAAGAAGAGACAAGGGAAACATTCCTTCTTCTATATATCATCATATTGGAAGAAGATGGAAACATTCACATGCACAGCCCCAGGATACCAGTGCACACAAGAACAAGCATTATGCTTCACTACACCACAGATATGTAGGTTGCAGCAATATTTTCTCAAGTTTCTTATTCAAGAAGAAATTTTCTCTTGATATGAAATCTTGATCCCGATTCCACCTGCTTATTTTGAGGGGGGGTATTTTTCCCATGAGGTTTTTCCCCATTTCCTTGGTTGTATTAAGAAGTTATTATTAATTTTTTCATTTAGGTTGTATGAGTGACAACTGGTCTTAGTTGCCAGGGCCCAGATTGTCCAAAGTTAGGATTAAAGGGGGGTGTTGGGATAAATAATCCTCCCTTTTATTAAAGAAGCCTAATTTACCACTTATCCTAAGTGTCTGACTCAAACATGTGCTTACATCATCAACATGTCATCAACTTCAGTAATATGGACCTCCTTCAATCAAGGAGCCTAACTAAACCTCCTCCTTCAATTAGGGAGCAAATCTGGGTTGATCTGCATGACTAATGCACCCCTCTCAGTCAACTGGAACATATTTCACCTACTTTTCAGTTAACTGGAGTGTTAAAGGCACCTTTCTCTTTATTGACCTAATTTGGTGCTAAATTCAGTTAAACTAGAGTGTTAAAGGCGCCCTCACCTAATTATGGTGACTCAGTTCAGTTTATCTCATTTAACTGAAGTCTGATAGGCGCCTCTACCTACTTGTTGGCATGCAGTTGAGTTCTGAGTTAGTTAGAGTCAATTATGTTGAAGTTTAGTGGTTAATTGATGTGTGGAGTGGTGATTAACTCACAAGTAAGCCACTCTCATGCATTCAATTCAAATTACCTCTCTAGGATTCAAATTGCTTGGCTATTAATGCTATTATAGCATATTGTAAAATATTTTCTGATTAATGATTAAGAAATACACAGCTGCAAGTCTTTTGCCCTGTTTTATGGCATTCATTGAGTAAATTGATCTGTATCAATATGTAGTAACTTTTGTCTTGATTCTAATATTGTTGTGCCTCCATTTTATAATATCGAGATAGAATGTGGGACGAGATCAACCGCTTTCAAGCATTTTCCATCATCGTAATACCAAAGGCTTAAAACTATATGACGGATTCTATGGCTTCATCCACTTCTTGCTTTCAGCCATACATAGGTATTCCTAATACACAATACATGATTGAGGTAGTGTTTCAACCCTTTATCCTCAATAACACTGGCTCTTGGTAGGTTTTTGAAGAGTATCCACTTTTCTTATTTGCATTAATGAGTTTTCATCTCATTTGGTAGATGAGATACTTGAGGATGAGTCTCCTTTAATCCAGTTGCACACTAATAGAATTCCTAGAGGTTTGATCACTTTGGGAGAAACTTTTTAAAAAATATGATACTTTTCAAGGGACTAACTAATATGATTTGAGTGAACATGTACTAGAAGCGAATAATGGCTCTAAATAATCTCCTAGGAACATCAAACTTTGTAAATAATATACACATGAAGAGTGAAAGAAACTAGAATCCTTGTGTGTTGGAGACATTTACCTTCATACTCACTCCTTCGGTCAAATTGGCTTAGTTAAACCACTATCCTAAGTTTAATTGGCATCAGTGGAGCATTAATTACCATCATCCCAGTCACTCCCACGCCTACCTACAGTCAAGGAGGCTAACTGGAGCACTCCACGGGTGATCTGTGTGACATTCATGTACCTAATTGCTAAGTGGTGGTTACTTTCAGTTCAACCAATCAGTTATAGTTAGTTAAGGCACCTCCATTCATTAAATATATTATTTAATGATTATTTATTATTATTTAATGAACTGGAGTCAACAAGGCGCCTTCACCAACTTCTGATGGTCAGTTCAGCTTCAGTTAACCTCATCAGGGTTCATTGGAGTCATGCAGTACTAGCACTTGATGATTGGATTGCTATGACATGTGTTTGATCTCTTTCAGTTGAGATTCAGTCATTTATTGCACTCCAACTTCAGTTAGGGTTGGTGAGTCAATTAGGGTTTTGGTCAAGTGGTTAACTGAGTGAGATTGCATGGCAAAGAGTCAATTAAGCTAGACTCACTCATTGAATTCGAATTGTCCCTTAGGTATTCGAATTCTTCATGGAGTTAATCCATTGCTATGCATGGAAATTGTAATCCTTTATTGTTTATATAATATACAGAGAGGAAACCTATTTGGTATTCCAGTTATTTCCAATTCATGAGTATTTGTTAATAATTCTTTGATGAGATTGAATCTTAGTTCCTAGATCAATGTGCAAGAATTAATATGGTATCAGAGCATGCGGCGGGACGAAGAACAATCTCTCAAGAACAAGATTTTTGATAGATTTCTCCATGAGAAGTGAGCAATACCTCAAAATTCCAGCACTGCACCAGAAGCCAAGGCTTACCACTCAATATCCCAAGTAAAGAACTTGTTGATCAAGATTGCTTGATTGACTATGTTGGGTGTGATGAAAGCCTAAAATGTGCAAGCTGTCCGACCTTACGGTGCCCCTTTTGTTTTGATTTGCAGGTTTTATCAAGTACAACTTCGAATGGACTCATCAATCCCTCTTCTCACCCCATTCACAAGCTATTCGGAATGGAAGTTGAAGATGATTGCATCTCTCAAGAGACGAGGTCTCTATGAGGTGTCTATTGGAATTGGAAGAGAGTCTTATGAGAATGAGAATGACTGGCTAAATGACGGTGACAGAGCTTTTGGAGCAATATGTCTGGCCCTTGATGATAGCTTGTACTACCTTACTTGTTATACTGAATACCCAAAGAATTTCTGGCCAATATTGGACAGGGCCTTTGGCAAGCACAATGAGGATCATTATAGTACTTTGGAGATCACAGCCAGCACCACAAGAGTTTTTCACTCAAAAGTCACGGCCACTACTCTCTCTGATGAAGTTATTCAAGATGAAGATGAAGCAGAATCTTCTACACAGTCAATTCAAATTAAAGAAAGTCTCCATGAAGTGACTCCTTCTCCTGATGCTCTGGAAGTTCATGAGATCTCTGATATCTCATCTCATATTTCTAAAACAGAAGAAGACATTCAAATCTCTGATATTGAAGAAAAATGCTGCTCCACTTCCATGCAAACATTCACTGGTGATATTCCTTTGAATTCTGTGCAAAATTTACTAGTAATTGCTTCTGAAAGTGAAGAGAAATTTGATTTTTCTTCCGCTAATGTTGCTGTTGGTGTGCAAATATGTAAAAAATTGGATATTTTGGAAGAAATGTCAGATTATAAGAGTGACACATTCACTCCCCATGATCTAGATCTTCCAACAAAATCCTGCAGGATTGCATGCACCAAAATTCAGAATTTTGAAGAAGAAGAACACTGTGCATCCACCGTCTCGGTTGACCATAATTTTGGATCTGATATGAACCTTATTGGGTCTGATATGATCTTATTTGGATCTGATCTGATATTTCTTGGTTCAAAATTTCAGGTTCATAAACCTTCAGTACTGCTTGTAGCTGTTCTCATCAACGGTGTGAAGAAACAAGTACCGCAAGTCTCCTACAAAAATGCTACTGGGGATTTGATTTCATTTCATAGTCTTGGATCTGTTGTGAACTTATTTAGATCTGATTTACATTCTGATATGATATTATTTCATTCATTTTTTAAAATCCAAGAGCTTTTAGTCATGCTTGTAGCTGCTCTCACCAATTCCGGTGTGAAAAATCAAGTACTGCAGTTCTTCTTCAAATTTGCTGATGGGGATTTGGTGTTAGTTTCCTCTTGTGAGGTTGCTGATATTTTGTTTTGTGAATCATTAGATATTTCTGAAGCTATATCAGATTATGGAGCTCAATCATTCGCTCTCCAAAGTCCCAGGGTTTCTCTACCTTTGGTCACAAGCTCATCTCCTCACAAAACTAGTAAAGAGGAAGACATTCTGCATCCGCATGGACATTTTCTCCTAAGATTTGGGGCTGATTTTACCAGTCATGGTTTGCTGTTCAAGGATGAAACATATCAGTTTATTGAGTGTTCCACACATGGTTCGAATCCTCAAGAACCTTTGCTCTCTCTTCAGATGCTTTCAGTTGCTCTACATGGGTCCAGTTTTCACCGTGCAGCTGTTGATATTTCTGATTCAGTTGAGTGCATTGTTCTTCTTCCAAAGTGGAAGATTCCTCTAGACATCTTCACCAAGAGCTTTTCAGAAAATA
>LPNX010449506.1:250972-283664 GCA_001517045.1 Pseudotsuga menziesii | reverse complement strand
TTCACCAACTTCTGATGGTCAGTTCAGCTTCAGTTAACCTCATCAGGGTTCATTGGAGTCATGCAGTACTAGCACTTGATGATTGGATTGCTATGACATGTTGTTGATCTCTTTCAGTTGAGATTCAGTCATTTATTGCACTCCAACTTCAGTTAGGGTTGGTGAGTCAATTAGGGTTTTGGTCAAGTGGTAAACTGAGTGAGATTGCATGGCAAAGAGTCAGTTAAGCTAGACTCACTCATTGAATTCGAATTGTCCCTTAGGTATTCAAATTCTTCATGGAGTTAAGCCATTGCTATGCATGGAAATTGTAATCCTTTATTGTTTATATAATATACAGAGAGGAAACCTATTTGGTATTCCAGTTATTTCCAATTCATGAGTATTTGTTAATAATTCTTTGATGAGATTGAATCTTAGTTCCTAGATTAATGTGCAAGAATTAATATTGTGGAGGGAATATAAGGATGTCTTTGCATGGCCTTATGATGATTTAAAGACCTGTGATCCTAAAGTAATAATTCATTCAATCATATTGAAGGATGATGCAAAGCCATTTAGATAGTGTCAAATACATATGAACCCCAAGGTAGATTTGGTTATATAGGGATATTTGAAAAGGATTTTGTAGGCCCACATAATCACTATGATTAGGTATTCAAAATCATTGTTCCTATTAGAAAGAAGAATGTAGAGATTCATATTTGTATTGATTTTAGGAAACTCAACCTTGCATCTTTTAAAGACAACAACCACTTGCCAAGCATGGAGCATGATTTATAGACCATCGTTAGATTAGGGATGATGTGAATGTTGGACAAATTCCCTAGCTACAACTAGATATAAGGATGTATCCAAAGATGACAGGTATAAGCCTTCCTTTAGCACCCCATGGGGGACTTACACCTATATTCAGATGCCTTTCCAACTAGTGAACATTGGGGATACCAAAACCCCCGAGTTGGGAAATTGTGATTCGAAAAGGATCATGGATAAGACCAACATAGAAAATTGAATTTGTCCAAGTATGCCAAAGGTTTTCAAGTATGCTAAAGTGTTAAAAATGGTTAAGTGATTTAGAGCAAATCATTCTTTGTTTGGAGGTGGAAAGGTACTCATTGATAAAGAATTCCTAAACAAAGGACACACCATCAAGACAGTCGTCAAAATGCTATGTGTGGTATGGTCCTAATAGTTATCAACATGCTATGTGTGGTATGGTCCTAATGAGTGCCTCGTTATAATATATGATAACTAACGATTGTTAGGACTGTAAAATTTGTGAACAAGATAATGATTGCCACATATGGCATTGGCAAGAGTGTGTTGATCAATTAAAGGACTGTCGACAAAGAAACCATCAACAAAGAATATATTGACAAAGAGGCCATCGATAGAAAATATGATTAACAAGGTAGATCAATGACAAGGGATTTATTGACAAGAGATTCACCAACATACGTATGATTGACAAAGGCATGGTGGACATGCAAAATGATCAACAAATAAGTGTTTGACAAGCCATTTGTGAAGTCAATGAAACAAAAGCCGATGGGGTTTGTTCATGACAAGAATGTGGTTTTGTCATAATTCAACTATAGACAACCATATTTAACAAAAGTTGCAATGGCTATTGAGTAGTGGAACCACTTGAGGAATGCAAACACACCATAACTAGATCTTGGAAAGATATTTTAAATCACATAACATACATTGAATGGGGGATTCTAAGAACGTGAATGTGGGAATTTGAAATTCAAAGAATTGTTCCAGTCTTAAGGGAGAAGAGATATAGAAAACCATAGCTTACCTACAAAATAACTACACTATCCAAAGCTTGAACTAGGCTGAGGTATTCTTACAGGAAAGCATGTATGAGGGCACCAAAAAAGATTAATGATTTTGATAGTAAAGTAAGAATAAAAATACCCAAAATGCAAGTAAGAATATATTTCTCTTAAATATTGCTCCATAAAAATGTATAGAACATCTCTATATTAATAAAAAAATGATGTTTAAAAGAACACAACCTACTTATATAAAAACAACAACAACAATACTATACTAACATGAATTGTGCACATAAATTCTCAAAAGAGAATGTGTATAGAAGACCACAACCTACCTATAAAAAAACAACACTAGCCTAATTTGGGCACACCAATTCTCCTTAAACAACACTAGCCTAATTTGGGCACACAAATTCTCAAAAGGAAAGCGTTTATGGAGACCATGAAACTGAACTAAAAATAAAAACACAAGCCAACAAGAAGATATTGCTCTTAGATGTTACTCCATCACATCGCACAACACACCTCTATTCTATTCCAATATATTGAAGTTTTCTCTTTGGCAAGTCTCTTATGTCTACCATGTGATTGATTTTTTTTTCTTCGAGCTCTCTACATAAAAGGATGAACAGTTGGAGATTTCTGAGACGCCTATCATCTCAGACTGAATACATTGAGACCTTGAATGCCTCCTAAATACATTTACCTGTATCGACACAGAGATACCAAACATTAACATTTCAACAGAGAGGTAGACAAGTTGTTGGTGCAGAGGAATTACAGTGAACAATGGCGGTGTTATGGTAGGACTCCTTTTCTCTTCATTGTCTCCACATTATGTAGGATGGATGTGTCGCCATTTTTCCTGCCATCTTGTTCATGCCTATCCTCCTCTACATCTTCCATTGAAACTTCCTTCCATCGTCTCTGTTTTTATTTTGATGGCTCTCGTCCTATTCCCCGCTCCATTGTTGTAGCCACAGCAGTTAAACAGCGGCAGAGGAATCAAGTGAAGAAGACCAGAAAAGTTTCGGCATGGACCAATACATATGGCAACGTAAACCAATTCACGCAAACAGATATACACAAACAGAGTAATGCTCTCATATGGAAGGAAACGATCAGAGATTATGTAAAAAAGGGCATCTGGGACAAAGCGCTGAGAGTGTATTATCAAATGCAACGCGCCGGCATACATCCCGACAAGCTGGTATTTCTATCTTTAATAAATGCATGCAGCAGCCTATCAGATCTCCAAGCAGGCATGAAGATTCATGAAGATATCATCACAAGGAGATTTGAGTCGGATGTTTTTGTGGGTACCGCCCTAGTGTCAATGTATGCCAAGTGCGAGAGTTTGGAGAATGCACGCCAAGTGTTTGAAAGAATGCCTAAGCGAGATGTTGTGTCATGGAATGCCATTATTGCTGGTTTCTCCCAGAATGGTCATCCCCATGAAGCATTGGCATTCTTTAATGCAATGCAAGTCCAGAGAATTAAACCCAATTTAATCACTATGGGTAGTGTTTTGCCTGCATGCGCCGATTTATTGGCTCTGGAACAAGGTAAGCAGATACATGGCTATGCAGTAAGAAGTGGATTTGAACCTGATGTGGTTGTGAGCACTGCGCTTATAGACATGTATGCCAAATGTAGGGATGTTAACATTGCTTACAAACTGTTTGAAAGAATGCCTAAACAAAATGTTGTATCATGGACTGCATTAATTGTTGCTTTTACGCAGAATGGCCATCCCCACGAAGCATTGGCATTCTTCAATGAAATGCAACTCAAGGGAATAAAACCCAATTCCATCACAATGGTTGGTGTTCTGCCGGCATGTGCCCATTTATTGGCTCTGGAACAAGGTAAGCAGATTCACTCTTATGCAATAAGAAGAGGATTTGACTCAGACATTATTGTTGGCAATGCACTTGTAGACATGTACACCAAATGTAGGGATGTTCTCACTGCACACAAATTGTTTGAAAGAATGCCTAAACAAAATGTTGTGTCATGGACAGCAATAATTGCTGCTTATTCCCAGAGTGACCATCCCCATGAAGCCCTGGCATCGTTCAGTGAAATGCAATTGCAGGGAATAAAACCTAATTCGGTCACCATGTTTAGTGTTCTGCCTGCCTGTGCCCATTTATTGGCTCTGGAACAAGGTAAACAGATCCATGGTTATGCAATTAGAAGTAGATTTGATTCTGACGTTGCTGTGGTCAATGGGCTTGTAAACATGTATGTCAAATGTGGGAATATTAACAGTGCCCACAAACTATTTGAAAGGATGCCTGAACGAGATTTTGTGTCATGGAATGCCATCATTGCTGCTTGTTCTCAGGCTGGTGAAGCTCATGAAGCGTTGTCATTCTTCAATGAAATGCAAGTCCACGGCATAAAACCTGACTCAATAGCCATAGTTAGTGTTTTGCCTGCTTGTGCACATTTATTGGCTTTGGAACAAGGAAAGCAAATCCATGGTTATGCAATAAGAAGTGGATTTGAATCTGATGTTGTTGTAGGCACTGCACTTGTAGACATGTATGCCAAGTGTGGGCATATAAGCATTGCTCGACAAGTGTTTGACAAAGTGTTGAGTCGAAATGTGGTTTCATGGAATGCAATGATTTTGGCGTATGGAATTCATGGACATGGTGAGGATGCTCTTTCTCTTTTTTCCCAGATGCAACAAACTGGCACAAAACCAGATCATATCACCTTCACTGCTATTTTGACTGCCTGCTCTCATTCAGGGTTAGTCAACCAGGGCTGGCATTACTTTGAGTGCATGAAATCAGAATATGGCATTGCACCTAATCTGGAGCATTATGCATGCTTGGTTGACCTCCTTGGGCGTGCAGGGCATCTAGATGAAGCACATGACATTATAAAAAATATGCCAATCCAGCCGGATGCAAATGTGTGGGGAGCCTTGCTTGGAGCTTGCAGAATTCACTGCAACATTGAGCTTGGAGAACAAGCAGCAAAACACCTTTTTGAATTTGAACCAAACAAATCTGGAAATTATGTACTCTTGTCAAACATCTACGCTGAGGCAAACAGGTGGCGGGATGTAGTAAAGTTAAGGGCAATCATGAAAGAGAGGGGAGTGAAGAAGCAACCAGGATTCAGTTTTGTTGAGGTACACAGAAAGGTTCATACATTCCTAGTGGGAGACAGAACCCATCCTCAATCTGAAAGAATTTATGCAATGTTGGAAACCTTGTACGGGCAAATGAAGAAGGAAGGCTATGTGCCTAACACAAATCTTGTGCTGCACAATGTGGAGGAGGAGGTTAAGGAAAGCATTCTATGCAGTCATAGTGAGAAGTTAGCCATTAGTTTTGGGATCATCAATACAAGCCCAGGCACCCCCATCCGTATCATGAAGAACCTTCGTGTATGTAGTGACTGCCACAATGCCACTAAGTTCATTTCCAAGATTGTTGGCCGAGAAATTATAGTGAGAGATGCCAACCGATTCCACCATTTCAAGGATGGATTGTGTTCATGTGGAGATTACTGGTGATGCTAGTTAAACTAAGAAATGAACATGTTTATGCTTTCAAACTAATATGTGATTCCTTTATTAGGTAGAGTATAATATATGTATGCACAAAGAGAGGCATGGGTTGACCTATGAGTATTGATATGATGATTAACTCAAGCTATAAATAATGTCTATAAGAAACACTGTAGTGAATTGGTGTCAAATAATTAACATAAAATTCTATGACATATTTATAATTTAACATATGTAGCCTGGCTTGATTTTTGTTTACTGGGTGCTACTGCTCTTGTGAATTTATGGAATCTGCATAACAAAAAGTTATATATAAGCGATTAGATGTTTGGAATCTGCATAACAAAATGTTACATATAATCATTTAGACGTTCAAATGTGAGTTTAATATTATTGTTCTGTAATACAGTTATTTCATAGTACATATGAGATTCATGTAATTGCAATGAAATCAAATGCATTTATATAAAAGGGTTGTCGTTAGAAATTGAAAATTAACATACATGACCATGAGAAGATATAAGAAACATTTACATTAGGAGCAGGTGCATATGGCATTTTGTAAACACTACTCAATTAAAATTTTAATATACTAATGCATTCATATGTTGGCTTGTATATAGTAAATATAATGCAACCAATAACTCAAAGTTAGGAAGGCTGGGGTTTAAGATTTTGGGCAGTATATATAATGCAACTAATTACAACTCAACGTTAGGAAGGCTGGGGTTTAAGATTTTGGGGAGTAAATATAATGCAACTAATTACAACTCAACGTTGGGAAGGCTAGGGCTTAAGATTTTGGGTTGGTATTTAGAAAAATCCATGGAAGATGAAGATATTTTATTAACATTGTGTGATGTTTAGGTATATGAATATGTACTTAGATAAATGTTATAAATTCAATGCAATGTTTTATGAAAATTGAGTTACGTTAATTTGAGAACCAAGGCACAACTTACAGAAGATTCAAGGATCAATTACATAGAAAAATGACATGAAAGCACTGCAATTGGAAGTTGGAGTTGTATATTATCAATCATTAATCAGAAGCAGTGATACAATGTCATAAACTTGCATGAATAACAAGACAATTCGAATACCAAGGAGGTCATTCGAATTGTACACATGAGAGTGACTTAGCTGTCAGTTAGCCACACTAAACACATTAGTTAACCATTAATCACAACCATAATCGGCTCTAATTGAATCGGAGGCAGTTATGACTAAGTCTAACTGAATAGAACTCAACTACATATCAATTAGTAGATGAGGGCGCATGTCTGTCTTCAATTTGCTAAGATCAAGTGAACTGAACTGAACTGAGTCATCAGAAGTTGTTGGAAGTGCCATAAATCACTCCACTTAACTGGAAATTACCAAAAATAGGAAAAATAATGATGGAGGCGCCTTCATAGTTGCACTTTAACTGAAAGTAGGTGGAATAACCATCAGTTAACTGATTTGGGGCGCTTATGTCATGTAGATCAACCCAAATTTGCTCCTTAATTGAAGGAGGAAGCTCAGTTAGTCTCCCCGATTGAAGGAGAAGACAGAGTTAACCTCCCTAATTGAAGGAGGATGATTCAGTTGATGTTGCAGTCACATGTTTGAGCCAATAACTTAGGATAAGTGGTAAATTAGGCCAATTAGGCCAAATAATGATGTGCGGGTTGGATAATAACTCCAATACCCCCCCCTAAGCTATACACATGTGGAGGAGTAAAAAAAGATAGGGTCTCGACAACAAAGACCATAGGTCACCCTGTACGAAAAGTAACTCTAAAATGCTCAAAAAAGTGAGGAAAAGAGGAAAAACATGTGGGAACAAACCCCCCCTCAAACTGAACACTAAAGAATCAACTAACTTCACCCTGATGAACTCACCCCCAACAGTGAACGGAGGCAAGTGAACTTTTTCTTAGTAAAGTTCTTGGTGAAGATATCTTCAATCTGCTCATATGTGGGGTAGTATTGTAGAACAACTGTCATGCCATGCACTAGTTATTTGATGTAGTGCATATGAATCTCAATGTGTTTGGTTCTCTGTCTCTGAACCAGATTTGTTGAGATCTTGATAGCACTTTGGTTGTCACAAAAAATTACAGTAGATGAAGTACTACCAATATCAAACTAAGACAAAATACCTTACAGCCAAACTGCCTAGATGCATGCATTGACCACTCCCCTATACTCTACCTCTACTAAAGAAATGACAATGTAAGCCTGTTTTTTGCTTGACCAACAAATAGTCCCACCACCAAACATAAACACATAGCCGGAAGTGGACTTTCGATCTATGGAATCTTTTGCCTAATCAGAATCTGTAAATCCTACCAAGTCTAGTTCGGAATCAACAACATAGTGAATGCCATAGGATCTAGTACCCTGCACGTACTATAGAATCATCTTGGCTTCCCTCCAAAGAAGCTCGTGAGGCTATTGCATATACCTTGATACAACATTCATGGCATAACAAATGTCAGGTCTTGAATGTGTCTAGAGAAGGCTTCCGATCAACTGACGGTAAAGAGTAGAATCCACCTGTGGGGTTGTTTTTCCCTCTTCAAGACTGATTCCTGAGAGGAAAGGAAATGGTAAGCCTTACAATCAGCCATATTAAACTTAATTAGCATGTCTGAAACATATTTGGATTGTGTCACCACAATCCCATCAAAATCTTGAGTTATCTCTAGCCCAAGAAGCTGCCTCAACAGGCTTAGATCACTCATCTCAAAAGCATCATGTAAAGCAGTTTTTATGAAGGCAATCGAAGCAAGTGTGCTTCCTGTGATCAAAATATCATCAACATACAAAACTATTATAAGTAAATTACTTTAATATTGCTGCAAGTACACATTTGGATCAGATTTACATCTTTCGAAGTTCCGTGAGAGCATAAATGAATCCATTTTGGCGTAGCAAGATCTTAGGGCCTATTTCAAGCCATATAAAGATTTCTGTAACTTAAAAACCAATGATGGATATGATGTATATCCTTCATGATGGTTCACGTGTATCTCTTTTTGCAGGTCTCCCTGGAGAAAAGCACTTTTGACATCCATATGGTGCACCTCCCAGTGCTTGGATGCAGCAATGGCCAAAACTAGCCTTATGGAATCCATTTTTGCCACCGGTGCAAAGGCCTCATGGTAGTCTACTTCTTGGACTTGGGAGAATTCTTTTGCAACTAGTCGTGCTTTATATTTGCAGGTTGATTCATCTGCAACAACCTTTGTTCGATATACCCACTTACATTGAACAAGTTTCCTCCCAAGTGGAAGGGAAACTAGCTCCCAAATTGCATTTTTTCGGACAGAGTTGAACTCTTCATCCATTGCGGCTTGCCATCTAGGATCATTCTGAGCATAATAGTATGACTTAGGATTAGATCCAATCATCATATAGCAGGTCTTGGACATCAAGGAATCATTGCAAGAAAGAGCAATAACCTGCACTTTGAAAATCTGACTGGGTTCTCCTTGGATCAACATGATTTCCAACATCTAACCCGAGGGAGGAGAGAGTCTTTTCAGCCCATTTTGGGAGATGAGTGGGCACATTAGGATCTGATTCAGAACTTGATATATTATGATCACTGATATCAGACATCATATCTAAAAAATTAGAGCTCACACTTCCATTTTCATCTTCAGAATCATCAGCAAAACGGGAGGAAATTTCAGCGATTTCTTCCTCGACTAGTTCCACATATTGGAGAGGTTCTTCGAAGTGGACACTTCCCTCTATGAATATCTGTTTGGTTCTAATATTCAAGAGTTTGTATTCCTTTGACTCCTCTGGATACCCAATGAACATACACTCAATACTCTGCGGTTGCAAATACTTCCTCTTATCCAATGGAATTTGAGCCCAATTAGTGGACTCAAAAACTATGAAATTGGACACATTCGATTTGTGACCAAATTATGCTTCGAAAGGTGTTTTTATTTTCATAAATGAATGAGGGACCCTGTTTTGAATGTAGGCAGCAAAATTCATTTCTTTATCCCAAATATTTACAGTCAAATCTTTAGCTTCAAGCATGCAGGTGGTCATCTCTTTTAGCGCCCGGTTTTTCCTTTCCACTACACCATTCTGCTGAGGTGTGTAGGGAATGGAGTGCTCAATCTTGATCCCGCTTTGAGCACATATTTGCAGCATCTTAGTATTTGATGTACTCTCCACCATTGTCAGATCTGAGAGCCTTTATCTTGCTCCCATAGGCATTCTCAACATAAGCCTTGAAATCTATGAACTTTTTAAGGACTTCATATTTTTTCTTGAGAAAAAATACCCATGTGTATCTAGACAAATCATCGATGAAAGTGAGCACATGCCTCGATCCATTCATTGAGGTTATAGGCATTGGACCGCTGATATAAGAATGGATCAGCCCCAAAATACATGTAGCCCGTCTTGCCTTTCCCCGATCAAATTTGTGCTCATGGTGCTTGCCAACAATGCAACCTTTGCAAATTCCACTAGAGGTTTTGATGGTAGGGAGGCCTTCAACCATGGAATGCTTTTGAAGTTACCACAATTATTTTAAGTTCATATGTCCAAACCTTTCATGCCACAGCCGGCTGATCTCATTCCCATGAGTAAAAAATGGCGATGGGCTTTGCATCAGGTACAAACTTGGAGAACTCATAGGTTTTAGCTGAATGATTCGCTATACCTGTTGCAATGAGTTTTCCAGATGCAATTTCTGAGATCTCAACATCATTCGGGCTGAAAGTAACTCTTTTGGAAATCCTATGTGTGTCATTTGATATACATTCAACAGATTTGAAGCCAAGGATGGCACATACAGAACATCATAGAAGCTTCCATGTTCATGTTTTACAGTACCTTTGCTCTTTGAAATGATTTGGGAGTCATCTCCCATGTGGATAGGAATGCTACTGTTGGATTCCAGGAATGAAAAGTATTATTTGCTTTCCACTATATGGTTCGAAGCATCAGAGTCTATGAGGAGAGCTCTAGGATTCGAAACATTTTCCATGAGGGCATGTCCTCTTTCGGGTTGGATGTTCCAATCATGATTATCTCTCTTCCTTGTACCTTCAGGAATATTGATGTTATTCTTCTCAAGTATAAGAGTCATAACAACAAGTTGTTTCTTCATGCAGGAGCTTTCAGGATGAAAGCCCATTCCGCAATAGGAACATTTGACCTTTTCTTTGCCTTCTTTGCCTTTGTGCTTGTTCTTTCTTGAACCTGAGGGCTCATCCAACTGCTGAGGTTTCTCCTTTGGCTTGGGAGCATCAAACTTAGTCTTTTGATTCTTTTGCTTCCCCTTTCCATTCGTAGCTTTGGGTCCTCCAGCAAACAAAGCTTGGTCCTTGGAAGTTCTGATGATTCTCATTTAGACAAGCTTGTCATGCTCATTGGCGCGAGACTCAATGAATGCCTTGAGGGTCAGCATCTTCCAATTTGGGATTGTGAGCATCTCGGTATGAAAGGTTGAAACAAAAACTGAGTAATCCGGGCCAATTTTCGAAAGGATGGAAAATATGAGTTGATCATCCTCCTTCTCAAATTTACACTACTTCAACTAGAGCACTAGGTGCTTGAACTTGGTGAAGAAATCAATCATGGTTTCGAAGTTTCATGGGTTTAAAGAAATTAACTCATTCTCTAGATTATAGATCCTCAAGTCATCTTGCTTATCAAACAGAGTAGCAAGTTGATCCCAAATCTCCTTGGGACTCTTCAATCCAGTTATGTGGAAGAGAAGATCTCTAGAAATTGAAAGGCACAAAAATCCATATGCTTCATCAAGCTTATTACAGTATTTTTCTTTGTCAACAACATGATTCGGCTCTCTTTCCATGTGCATTGTGACTTTGTAGAGTCCTTTGGAGCACAGCTGAATATCCTTGTACTCCTTCCACTGATGGTAGTTGAATGGACTGAGTAGATTCATAGAAGAAGCCATTATTCTGTTGTAGCGAATGCAGTGAAAACCTGTAAGAAACCTGCAAAAACACAAAAAAGGGCACCATAGGGTCAGACATCCTGCACTTTTCGAGTTTTCTTCACACCCGGCTTATTCAATCAAGAAAGCTTGATCAACAATTCCTTTTCCAAGGAATTATGTGGTAAACTCTCCACTTCTGGTGCAAACCTAGGATTTTGGCTTTTTGCTCAAATTGCATCATAGATCCATCAATAAATCTTGTTGGAGAAGAAGATCCTTGTCTCGCCGTGGCTCTGACACCATATGAAAATTGAGTCACAATAATCTGAGGACCAAGGCACAACTTACAAAAGATTCAAGGATCAATTACACAGAAAAATGACATGAAAGTACGGTAATTAGAAGTTGCAACTGTAAGTAGCGATACAATGTCATACACTCGCATGAATCAAAAGTAGTGATACAGTAATCAAAAGTAGTGATACAATATCAATCATTAATCAAAAGTAGCGATACAATGTCATACACTTGCATGAATAGTAAGACAATTCGAATACTAAGGAGGTCATTTGAATTGCACACATGAGAGTGGCTTAGCTGTCAGTTAGCCACACTAAACACATCAGTTAACCACTAATCACAACCATAATCAGCTCTAACTAAATCGGAGGAAACTATGACTGAGTCTGACTGAATAGAACTCAACTGCATTTCAATCAGTAGGTGAGGGCGCATGTCTATCTTCAATTAGCTAAGATCAAGTGAACTGAACTAAACTGAGTCATTAGAAGCTGTTGGAGGCACCTTAAATCACTCCAGTTAACTGGTAATTACCAAAAATAGGAAAAATAATGATGGAGGCATCTTCACAGCTGTAGTTTAATTGAAAATAGGTGGAATAACAATCAATTATCTGATTTGGGGTGCTTATGTCATGCAGATCAACCCAGATTTTCTCCTTGATTGAAGGAGGAAGCTCAGTTAGTCTCCCCGATTGAAGGAGAAGACACAGTTAGCCTCCTTGATTGAAGGAGGATGATCCAGTTGATGATGCAGTCACATATTCGAGCCAATAACTTAGGATAAGTGGTAAATTAGGCCAATTAGGCCAAATAATGATGTTTGGGTTGGATAATGCCTCCAACGTGCTTATGTTTTGTTTTGTTGCCACTTTGTATTCAGGTTGATCAAAGGGGCTACAACTTTAGCAAGATTTATATACATGTATTATTAAATGACCAAGTATACAATTTAAATGCTAAAAGTTACTACAAAGATGCATTAGCAGGTCAGTGCTTTGACAAAAAACATGATTGAGATAATTATGTCTTCTCTTCCCATTACAGATGTTTTGAATGTGGCCCTGGTTTGCAAGGAATGGAACTCCTTCGCTTTCGTCCATTTGCTGGGCGTCATTTGTTAATCCTTTCGGCTTGACAATTACAACATGCCCTATTGATTTCCCATTAATTGTACATTCCAACTTTCATTCAATCTTGCCAACAACTGCACACTAAAGAAGAGTGGTGTTGCACATTGCATAAAAGTTTTTGTAGACTAACCAACAACATTAAATGCACTAGATGCTTCTGCACATGAGCCCACCACCTCTTGTGGGTTCCAAAATATGATGCAAACTTAACCCTATACACAACCAACTAACATCAAACAAATAACAATATTAAAAATTAGTTTAAAATAATATAAATTAAATAAAGTGCGGTCAATTTGTTGCAAAAACTGAGAACTATATGTCCCGTGTCTATTGANTATATATATATATATATTCTATGAAAAAACTCATGGTGAATCCATAGTCTTTTGTCACTTTACCAAAGAGGCTTGGTGTATAGTTCAATCATCCTAGAACATCCCTCTCCCATATTGCGTGAAGCTTGGAACCATTGTTATACGGAAAGCAAAAACTCAGATTTCTTTCATGTTCCTCTCATCATCAGTTGGATTATATGGATCACTCAGAAAAAATTCATCTTTGAAGAAAGACAACTCACCTGACCTCTACATTCTATAATATGTTATTGGGGATAGTCTAAAACAAACTAAAAAGAAAAATATCAAAGTCAAATCCCATCCGATTTTCGAACATACGCTTCCAAACTATTTGTGCGACAGAGTCTCACAAGTAATCCTGGACCAAGTGGATCTGGAGGAATTTTTCTTAAGAAACCAACCTTTTACTTTTCAAAGAGGAGCGGGGAAAAAATTATGCAGAAATCCTGAGCATCATTATAATCAATCTTGCATGAGTATGAGATTAAAGAGGTATATATCCTATCGGATTCAAAGTTGTCAATCGACTGGATAACCTCGGACAACTCTTGCTCCAACCTCCTCTTGTCTCATCATCTCTCTAGAATCAAAATGCGCTCACAGGCCAGTTCAACAAGTGTTCTTTTCAATGTGCATATAGGGACTACAATGATCAGGCAGAGTCCTTGGCAAAGAAAGCATGACATGAAGGGCATATAATTCTTAAACATACAGACCATATGGGATATATCTCCTCCTGAAAGATCTACTATTGCTAAAAGATAACTCCAATATGTCATGAATCCTCTCAGTCATCTGATGATAGATAATCTTAGTTTCCAAAACAGTTGATGGGAATGCAATCTTTCAAATTTTGGAAGGGTGAAAATACTCTTTTGAAGGGTGAGAATGTTGAGAATAGAGCAGTTATGGCTGAATCTCTGTACCACAATGTATGTTAACAGCTTCCTCTAGTCCCCTGTTTCTCATCAACAAATCAATTCTGGCCTGTAAATTTTGGAATATGGACAGCAGACAACCTGTTATCCAATACACAACATATCCAAAAGAAAACTAACTATAACATATGGAGTATGCAGTCACACACAAGCATCACAGAGCGAATATACAGACATAAAATTATATTGAATAGACACACATGTTCAAAAATAGATATGGGCATAGAAAAATGTATTTTTATTTCCTTCATCTTTTCCTTTACATTAACCAACAACCATCGGGAAAAGAAAACCAACAATCAAAGAATTACATTGCCTCAGAAGCTAAATGGAGAAATCCAGAAAATAGGGCGTCTAGACCCTTCGATTGTTGTCGGTGGAGAGAATGACTTCATCGAAAAGCCTCTACTCATTTAATTCGGGAGTTAGCTTTTCAACTACCAGCTCAAAACGGTGGGTCAGCTGGCTTAACGACCAATTTTATCGGAATTTGTTTTCACCTACCAACATTCTCCCACTTGAAATCAAATGGAGGCAAATATCTGGTTAGGCATTCAAAACTATGGATCATGTTACTCCCAAGCCAACCAAGCTTCTACAAATCTCTTGCTTGTCTCTTGGAAAAACTTTAGATATCGGCATGGTTATCAACAATATGAATCTTTTCTATATTTAAATGCCCTTCTTCTAACACTTGGAGAATCCAGTGATACCTTAAATCATTGTGCTTGGTCCTTGAATGAAATCCTAGGTTTTTCGCCAAGTGAATGGCACTTTGACTCTCACAATGCAGCACATACTTGTCCTGTTTTATTCCCATCTCTCCTAGGAATCGTTGTATCCACAACATCTCTTTGCAAGCCTCTATTGCAGCTATGTATTCAACCTCGGTTGTGGAGATAGCTACAATATTTTGTAGCCTAGATACCCAAGACACCGTTGCACCTACAAATGCATACAAGTAACCGATGGTGGACTTTCTAGTGTCCACATATCCAGCCATATCAGCATTTGTAAAACCTTCAAGCACAATATTAGGATTGCCAAAGCATAAACAATAATGTAGTACCTTTGAGGTACATTAAAATCCACTTTACGCTTGCTAATGTTGTTTTCCAGGATTGGCAAGAAATCTACTCACTACTCCCACTAAGTGTGTAATGTCTAGGCGTGTACATACCACAGTATACATCAAGCTTCCAACTGCTGAAGCATAGGGTATTTTTCTCATTTCCTCCTTCTCCTTGTCATTACAAGGGCACAAATCAACACTCAATTTGAAGTGGACTGCAAGAGGTGTTCCCACTGGTTTGGCATCCTTCATGTTGAACCTTTTAAGCACCTTCTCAATATACCTTTCTTGTGACAACCAAAACCTTTTGTTCTTTCTGTCACGTATGATCCTCATGCCCAATATTTGTTGTGCTTGGCCCAAATCCTTCATTGCAAGTTGACTTCCCAAGTCCTTTTTCAACCTATTAATCATATACTTTTATCATGCCTAACAACTAGCATGTCATCCACATGTAGCAGAAAAATGATAACCTTTCTTGGTCATACCTTTTAATGTAAACACAATGATAAACCTCTAATCTCCTAAAACCATGTTCCAACATGAATGAATCAAACCTTTTATACCATTGGTGAGGTGCTTGTTTCAACCCATGGAGACTCTTCTTCAATTTACAAACCAAGTTTTCTTTGCCTTTTGTTTTGAATCGTTCTGACTGCTCCATATAAATCTCCTCCTCCAATTCTCCATGAAGGAAGGAAGTCTTCACATCTAGTTGTTCACACTCTAAATCTAAAGTAGCAACAAGACCAAGAATAATTCTAATGGATGACATTTTAACAACATGTGAAAAATTTTCATTAGAATTGATACCTTCTTTTTGGGCAAATCCCTTCACCGCCAACCTTTCCTTGTACCTCTCCTTCTTTCCTCCACCCTCATGCTTGATCTTGTACACCCACCTGTTTTAAAGAGTTTTTCTTCCTTTTGGAAGCTTTACGAGCTCCCATGTTTTTTTCTCCAACAAAGAATCAATTTCTTCCTGCATGGCTATGTTCCAATATTTGATATGCTCGTCATCACAAGCCTCCTGAAAACAATGAGGTTAAACTTCATCAGTTAACAAAATATAATTTGAGGGAGGATACCTTTGTGATGGCTTATGATGCCTAGTGGACCCGTGAACCGGTTGTAATGGTATATTTTCTGGCTGGACCTCTTGTAGTGCCTGCTGCAAGGCTTCTTCTTCTTGCTGCCCATAATTTCCAGCAGGTTGTCCATCATCTTTAGTTGGTTGTCCACCATTTTCTTCCTGTTGTCCATTATTTTCTTGCAATGGTGGGATGTTTTCTTGTTGCTCAACAATCTTATCAGTTGATTTCTTGAAATTCATATCACATGTAGGCTTCTTGAACATTTCTAACTCATTGAATATGACATCCCTGCTTATAATAACTTTGGATTTAACCGGATCCCACAATCGATAACCAAATTCACCATCAACATACCCAAGAAAAATACATTTCATGGATTTGTTATCTAATTTGGTTCTTTTCTCTTTGGGAATGTGTGCAAATGCTTCACATCCAAAAAATTTCAAGTGAGAGTTGTTTACCTTTTTGCCGGTCCAAACTTCTTCAAGGATGCCACCGTCCAAGGTTGTTGTAGGTGATCAGTTGATGAGGTAACAAGTTGTCCTCACTGGTTTTGCCCAAAAATGATTCTCCAACCCGAAATTTAACAACATGCTCCTCACCTTCTCCATGATGGTGCGATTCATCCTTTCTGTAGTACCATTTTTTTGAGGAGTACCAAGGACAGTCTTCTCATGCTTTATGCCAAATTGTTGCAATAGTCCTTGAAGGAATTGGAGAAATAGTCCCCACCATTATCTGTCATTAAGCACTTGAGCAGTTTGTTGGTCTCTCTTTCAACACCGACATGAAATTTTGAAATATCTCAAATACCTCGTCTTTTCCCTTCATAGGATAGGCCCAAACTTCTCTAGATGCATCATCTATGAAAGTAACAAAATATGAAGCTCCTCATAGAGACTTAACATTAACCGGCCAAAATACATCAAAGTGTACTAATTCCAATAGATTCTTTTTCTTTCATGGCGTCCTCTCATAAATGAGACTCTACGCGTCCTACCATATATACAATGTTCACAAAGATCCAGCTCATAAGATCTCAAACCTGGAAGAAAATTTTTTCCAACAAGAATGTTTCATCCCTTTTCTCTCATGTGGCCCAAACGTTTATGCCACAAATCTAGTGAGGTTTCTTCTTTTACAACGACAACCATATTTGATTTTCTTGTTGTTTCTCTCAATGTATACAGTGTCCATGTTTTGAATCCTCTAGCCATGACCAATGCTTCTTTGCTAATTTTCCAGCCAGTCTTTCCAAATCTAGTGGAGCAACCTTCATCATCCAATTGTACAACTGAGATTAGGCTCATGCGCATCTCTGGAACATGCATGACTTGTTTTAACAGTACATCATGCCCATCCTTTGTTTTGATTCGAACATCTCCCACTCCAACAATGTCACAAAAGTGATTGTTTTCTAGATGTACTCGACCATAGTCTCCAACTTCATATGTGACAAAACTGGTTTTGCATGGGGTTACATGGTGAGATTCCCCAGAGTCTAGAATCCAATCAATTTTACTGCTAGATGTGTATAGTCATGTATATTCCATTGAAACAATAAATAAAACATCACTATCTAAAACTACAACACTGGTCTAACCTTCATTTGTGTTGGCTGATTTTTTATTTGAACTAGCTGATTTTTGTTCCTTCTGTTCTTTCTTCCATATATGTCATTCTCTTTTCACACGTCTTGGTTTTCCACAATGATAGAAAGTAATTCTGCCTCTTCTTGATTTTGATCTACCCCTTGTCTTGGAACGCCCTTTCCTGGTTTGGTCAATTTTTCTTCCACGATCAACTATGGTGAGAGCTTCTCCTCCCTAGTTTTTTGTCACTGATTTTCGTCGCGGCTCCTCATTCATTAAGCTATTTCTAACATCATCAAAATTCAGGGTCCCTACAGGAGCTAAAGTGATTATGGAAACTATTGCATTCTCCCAACTGTCTGTCATGGAGAACACGAGTAGGATGCCTCTGATTTCATCATCCAACATAATTTTAATAGAGGCAAGATGACCAGTAATGATGTTGAATTCATTTAGGTCCTATGCAAATGAAGCACCCTCCATCTTCAAATTGTACATCTTCTTCATCAAAAATACCTTATTTGATGTTGTGTTTTTCTCATACAGATCATGTAGGTTCTTCCATAGATCTACTATTGTCTTCTCTCCAGCCACATTGAAGTAGACATTCTTTGCTAAGTATTGCGTGATTGTAGAAATGGCCTTCTTGTCAATCTTGTTCCATTCTTCATCTATCATTGATGAAGGCTTACTTGCTACTCCTTCAATGGGAAAATATTGATCTTTTAAGGTCAATATGTCTTCCATTTTTTCTTTCCACAAAGAATAATTAGTCCCATTTAGCTTCTCCATGTCACTCATAGTTGTACTCTCCATGTTGCTTCAAATAGCACTATTGAAACTCCCACTCACCAATTTTTTCCTCCTCAAAATCTCACAGGCTTACAGGTGGAGCAAAAGCACACTAGACAACCTCTAATGGCAACCTTCTTCTACAGCAGGGGCTAGATCTGATACCAATTGTTGAGAATATAACAACTATTGTTGAATCTCTGTACCACAATGTTTGTTAACAGCTTCCTTTGGTCCCCTGTTTCCCAGCCACAAATCAATTTTGGCCTTAAATTTTGGAATATGGACAATAGACATTCTGTTATCCAATACACAACATATCCAAAAGAAAACTAGCTATAGCATATGGAGTCTGCAGTCACAAACACGCATCACAGAGCGAATACACAAACATAAAATTATATTTAATAGAAACACATGTTCAGAAATAGATATGGACACAAAAAAATGTATTTTTATTTCCTTCATCTTTTCCTTTACATTAACCAACAACCAAAGAATTACATTGCATGATAAGCTAAATGGAGATATCCTGAAAACGTGTCTAGAGCCTTTGATTGTTGTCGGTGGAGAGAATGACATCATTGAGAAGCCTATGCTCATTTAATTTGGTAGTTATCTTTTTAACTACCAGCTGCAAAGGTATGAGGAGCTGGAAACAGTGGATGAGATGGCTTAACAACCAATTTTATCGGAATTTGTTTTCACCTACCAATAGAGAATACTTCCCTATTTTTTGAATGGGTATAAAATTAGTAATGGTAATGTAATCTTTGGGTCAAGGATAGGATGGGTGATAATACGCTCATTTTTGTATGGGTGGGAATACTCTTCTCTCTGTAATTGTGAGAATGAGCATTAAGATTTTAGCAATTATAACTTTTAACTTATAAGTAATAAAGTTATCGATATCAATATTTTTCTTTGGAAATATATGGGTGTGTGTAAAGCTTTCCAACTCACTATCGAGAAGATGCATTCTTAATTTAATATAAAAAAATTTATTTAATATAGAAAAAAATATTTAAAAAGTCATGTCGCCTAAATTAAAAAGTAATGTTTTTTTTAATATATTTATATTATATAATATTTGGACAATCGAAAAATATATTCAATCAACAAAATAATTTCAATCATGCAATTATCTATGACAAACAAGGGCAAATCATGGGATTTCTAAATCTGCGGAAAATCTTCCCACAATTATCTACAGCAAACAAGAAAAAAACGTAGGATTTCTCTGTGCCATCTTTTTCAATAACCATTGTGTAAGTCACTTCATTTGACCATTTGTGTAAGTCGTTGTTTCAATTAGGGAACACAATTATTATCCTTCACATTTTTTAACTTATATGAATGCAGTAGAACTTTTCACACATTTAATACTTTTGACATTTTAAAATGGCAAAGTAAATATGTTAAGTTTTACATTAAGTAAATTTGTAAAGTAAATATGTTAAGTTTTACATTAAGTAAATTTGTTAAGTTGTATGTTAAGTTTGTTGAGATTCTGCACTAAAGATTCATGGTATCTAGTGAAGAGTCTATGGTGAGTGAGGAGTTGGTGTTGACATTTTGAGTCATGTGTGACTCATCTTCTGGACAGTTGTAATGCTTGGGAAGTTGTTCATCTTTCATTAATGTATTAATACATAACAACCTACATTGGATGGTGCCGACTAGATTATTAGTTTTTTTAGGGTTTTAAATTGTTCTTAATTTCTATTTTTAGGTTCATTTCAATAACCATATTTTAATTTATTAAATTTTAATGTATTGTTTATTATTCTCACCTAATTAAAAATTTTGTTAATTATTCTTTTAATTTGAATTTTCTTTTCATAGTTTAAGATTTAATAAGGAAATTTATTAATTTTAGTTTATTAGTTAATTTAGTAATTAATTTATTTTGATTTATAATTTGATTTAGTAAATTATTAATATTAATTAGGTTTGTTTATAATTTGAGTTTTAATAGTTAGTTAGTCAATTAAGTAATTTAATAGGATTTTAATAATATTGATTAGTTTTGGATTAATTAAGTAAGTAATTTATTAATTAGTTAATTTGATTTTTAAATTACTTAGTTAATTAGTTTTTTTGTTTATTAGTTAGTATATTAGGTTTGATATTAATATAGTTTGTTTAGTGAATTAAATTTATTTTTATTTTTATTTTTAATTATAATTTTAATAATTTAGTTTTCGATTTATTTTAATTTGTATTTAGTTTAGTTAGGTTAGGTAACCATAATCTATTGATGGTCAGGTCGTTGTCCCTATTCAAGCAACTCGGGTTCTTAACTATCTCGATTGCCTCCTTGATTCTTCTTCTTGACCAATTATCAACCTATGCTAGCACCTGCATATCCTCTATTTTTATTGGGTGCTTTGTGTTATGAGAGTGCTCCGCTAAGGCTGATTTATTATTTCTATCCAAGTGGATGTCAGAGCAGTGTTCTTTAACCCTAGTTCGAATAAACCATCATGTTTCATCAATGTAGGTTTTCCCACATTCACAAGGAATCGGGTAAACCCTCTTTTTTAAACTTGGGTCGATCAGATCTTTCACAAACTGGAGGATATTTTTTATGTTATGTGGTGGTGAGAACACAAAATCAATGTTTTTATTTTTTAAGTGTTTTCTATTTTGTATGTGATGCCTTGAATGTAAGGGAGAAACGCCCTGTGAGGACCCACCTTCTTTTCGTTGAAGGAATCCTTTGGTCTATTCTTGTGGGACTTTATTGCGATGACTTTGTTGATTTGAGATGGGCTATAATTATTGCTTAGGAAGACGTTGTGTAGGTGTTCTTTCTCAGAATCTATGTGGTCTTTATCAGAAACCCTTAAGGCCCTGGTGATTAGAGTATTAAGAACACCTGTTTTCTGGTTCGAGTGATGATACAAGAGGACATGAAGGTATTGTTTTGTGTGGTTTTTCTTCCTATAGACCTTGTGGGATATGCCCCCATCTTGTTTTTTGATAACCAATGTATAAAGAAAGGGAAGAACATTTTTTTCCTCAATCTCTTTCATAAATTTGATGGATTCATATTGTTTGTTTAGATGATCCACAAATTTTTCGAACTCTTCCTTCCCATGGGACCATATTAAGAAAGTATCATCGACAAATCTGGACCACCATTCTGGTTTTGGATTAGCAGAGTTTAAGGATTTATGCTCAAATTTCTCCATGAATAAGTTAGTTGTAATAGGAGAAAGGGGGGAACCCATAACTACTCCACATGTTTGTTCATAAAGATTGCCCTTAAAGATAAAAAATGTGGAATTAGGACATAATCTTACGAGCTTGTATGTTTCAGGATCAGTCATGTCTTCTATGACTTTGATGGCGGGATCAGTCAGGGCTTCTTTAATGGGGATCATTGTGAAGAGGGGTACGACGTCCAAGCTCAAGAATATCTCATTCTAATCCACATGTCTATCTTTGATTTTCTCGATAAAGTATGATGAGTCTTTTATAAATGAGCTTGTATTGCCTACTAACGGATTTAATTTGTTTTCCAGGAATTTTGCAAGCCTGTAGGTCGACAAGCCTATGGTGTCTACTATGGGTCGGATGGGAACACCAAGTTTGTGGATATTTGTAAGTCTATATACTCTTGGAACTAAGGGATCAAAGATAATGAGTTTTTTCTTGATCTCTTCGTCCAAGGATGGTCTCTTTATAGCTTTAGTAACTTCTTTTGTAATCCGGTTGAGAGGGTTCTTATTGAGTTTCTTATAACAACCACTTAGATCCAGGTGTGCTTTCATCTTATAAATGTAGCATTCCTTGTTAATAATAACTGTAGCTCCCCCTTTATCAGACTTCAAAATAACAATATGATCATTCTTTTTAAGTTCCCTAAGGGCTCTGCTTTCTTCCCTAGTGATATTTGGTTTCGGTGGTTTTTCTCTTCTTAGGGTTACCGCACAATCCTAATGCACCTCTTCAGCTTCATTTTTAGGCAGGCGTTTGATGCTTTCTTCTATGCTATAGATGATGTCTTCAACCAGAATCTCCTTGGGATAAATGGAAAAATTAAGACATTTTTCAAGGAGTTTTATGGTGGGCGCATTTAGTTCGAGGTTTGAGAGGTTAAGGACCAGTCTGTTGGGATCCTTGGTTTCAATTTTTGTGTCTTGTGTTTCCACCGATTACTTTTTTATCAATCTATTGGTCTCCATCACTTGGTCGCTGATTATTCTTACAATCATGTGTGTTGTTTTTTATGCTGCCAGCGCTAACTTTTGTTTTTGTTTTATTAAGGAATACGTAAGGAATATGCATGAGAATGATCACGTTAAGTAAACATGTTAAATATGTTAAGTTGTATGTTTTAGTTTTTATGAATATTAACTAGATGCATAGATTTCAGTGTAGATTCTTTGGAATGAATAATTAGAAAATACACTGCATAGATTTCAGTGTTTATATTTCAATGTGATAATGTTATTGACTATATGCATAGATTTCACTGTAGATGCTTTGGAGTGAATAATTAGATACATTCCATATATTTAAGTGATTATATTTCAATGTGATAATGTTAGATGCATAGATTTCAGTGTTTATATTTCGACAATAAGATTAAAATAAAGGATTTTTTGATACAGAGTATCGACTAAAAATGGAAGATGTTCATGTGGACAATGTGAGGAGACAATCACGAGAATATGATAGGAAAGAAAGAGAGATGTTGTTAGAACAAATGGAAGAAGAACAAAAAGAAGATCGAAGAGGACAAAAAAATGTAGAACAACAAAGAGCATAACAACAAAGAAAGGAAAACAATTTTTTTGCAGAAGCACGGGAAGAACAAAGAAAACAAAAAAATAGACCGACAAAGAAAAAATCGGAAAAGAAATTCAAACGAATTGACAAAAGAAGCATGAGAATAAAAATGAAAACAAAATGTACAAAGACAAAGAGAATATAATCAAATAATGTCAAACAAATTGACAACATAAATGTGAGAAGAACAAAGAAAACAAAAAAGTAGATCGGCAAAGAGAATATCGACAAAGAAAGTCACAACTAATCGCAATTAAAAAACAACATGCATAAGGTACACATAATTTAGAGCAACAAAGAACATGTCAACAAAGAATACAATATGATGCGTAAAATTAAGAGAAGGTCAAAAATGAATAAGTTCCAACTGCTAATATGGTCCTAGACGAGGAGATTCGAATTGATGATAATATATCAATTCCATTTGAAGAAATGAATATAAGACATCGAAAATTTCGTGATAGAATTTATCAATTAGCAGAAGTTAAATTGTGTCATGTTTTCTAGGAGTCATATGTGGGGATACAAGTAGTTAATAATACAAATACAGGTCCAATGTGCATGCGATGTAGAAGATAGGGAAATAATCACATATTCTTAGCTAGAAACAACATGGATTGTTGTTTAGGAATAAACACCCTTATAACCGAGGGTCTAGGGTTACCAACTTACTCTTAAAACTTGCAAACAATCAACTTTAAAGTACAGAAAGGAAATAGGAATATATGATGGACTCACCCGATTAACGACGGTTGATCCAAACTTTGTCTTCTCCCGCTCTGCTCCTCTCCAAAGCTTTCAAGGATGCATCTCCTTCACCTGCAAAGAGCGAATCCTCCTAGTACAATCTTATACATGTATATATGAAAAGCTAGATAAACAATATATAGAGTGCTTAATCATAAATATTTATCAAACCACAATACATGAAAGAGAGTCAACACAAAGTTGGAAGAAGGATTCTCTTTACTAACAATAGTGAATGAGATAAGTGTACAACCCAATGCCTGAAACAAGGACTCCTCTACAACCAAAGGATTCAGAGTTCTGCTGCTCCAAGGACTTCTGAAGATATACCACCAGCATAACTTTGCTCTCCAATTATGATTGATCAATGCCCTCCCCAAGGCCTCTATTTATACTTAGGAAAATAGAGCAGTTTTGAAGGTTGAGGAGGTTGAGATAGTTAAGATAGTTAATGTTTAAGGCTTAACAAATCTCCATTAATCGTGTTTTATTATTTTTAATGTTGAATGGAGGCGTACGCGAGTATTGATACTGGAAACCCACGTATGACACGCGAGTTTCTATAAGGAAAACCCGCGTATAGATCTGTATGCGGGTTTCAATGACAATACTCACGTACAGTACACGATATGCTGTGGAGATAGTCACATATGTACGTGAGTTTCTATGGAAAGAGTCATGTACAACAATCAACATGTAAAAAGGTAAAAATGGCAAGCTAGGTGGATAGTGAATGCATCTCATGTCATACCCATGTATAGTTTTTAGGCAACCTTCAATCCATAAATGTCCTTTTGTGTGCCAACATATGAAGTGTCGGCACTCGGACAGAGAAGTGCCATTTGGGTTGATAATAGATTCCCCCTAATGTGTGAGGTCAGAGGGAAGTGATGGCCGAAATACATTATAATCTTCATCTTTGGAGAACTCAAAAATCCAGTGGAGCAGAGGTAGTACCTAAAACAAATACATAATAATGTCATATACAAAGTCATATATGAGGATGCTATGTTCAATATACTGGAACACTAGTTCCTTTAAAAATATTTGAATACATCATATAATATGGGTACAAGACCACGTATATTACAAAGGTGGATCGAAGCCACAATATATAATCATGATGAGTCTTCAAAGATTTGGAAGCTGTGTACATAGGTAGAACATAATCTTGCGCAACTTAGTCCATAGTGAGGGAACTAAGGTCTTCATAAAAAATCCCAAAGAACCAGTACAATCCAAGCCATGTGAATAGATGTAAGTTGAAGTCGAACATGGAGTGGATTCAACAGATTGTCAATCAATAGGTGATAATTGACAACTGAAGCAAAGGAGTTCACCAATGATGAAAGTGAATCCTGAGGTACGATCTTCAAAACTCGAGGTCTTCGTCGTCAGGAAGTGCTGATGCGGAACCATAATGTGATAAGGAAGGCAATAGATCCTCCAATGGATCACAAGAGTGACTAGGAACTAGGTAAAGGAAGGGAGACACAAGTGATAATAGAGACACCAATGATGGGATTAGGATAGAGATCAGACATTGAGTTAAGTCCTTGAACAGTGAGCACGACACAGAGATGACCCAAGGAAGCTTTTAACTTTATAGATAGAACAACTAGACTTATCTGTCATGTAAGAGACATGATCATATTCCCCAGGTAGAACTGACAAGAGGAGGAGTAATAAACTCAAAGTAATAGATGAACTGAAAGTGAACACTAAGACATGAGTATCAGAAAAGATATAGAGTGCTATGTTCAAGGATGACATGCTGCCACTAACTGAAAACAAGAGAAAACTTCTTCCTTACCTTCCCTATTAAATTTTAACGAATCCAGGAAATTCAAGTCGGGTCTCTCTTCATTTTTTAACAAGCTTGAAGAGAAGAGGGAATAATGCTTGATAGTGTCACTGATTCGTGGATTTAATGAGCCCGAACTAGTACATGCTTAGTCAGTGTTTTCACATTTAGAGAGTCTGAAAATGCCAAAGAAGACTCCAAAAGGGTCCTTTTTCATCCAATTTAGTCTCCTAAGGCCGCAAAAGTATAAAACATACCACAGAAGAACTCTCTTAACTTCCGTAGAAAAAAAGGTGAACATTTTTTGTACTTAGTCATGGAGGTTCGAAAAAGGTTAAATTACCACCTACCCAACGCTCCTTCGAGAACAACATATAGCTTGAGTTTTATGAGTGTGAAGGAAAGCAAGATCACTCAGAAAGATCCATTTGAGTACAAGAAATGGGGCTTACAACAATAAACTCGATGTTTTGTTCTTTAGTGTTTAACGAGCATGACAAAGACATAAAGTACACTCAAAATCTTTTTCATGTTTAGGTCCAGAGCACGAAAAAGAGAAAACTAAGCTCATACCGGGAGTTCCTTTTCCGTTAATTTAGTCCCTCAGGTCCGGAAAAGTGATAAACCTATGCCTGAGAATACTCTTCTCAATTCCATAGAAAAGAGAGTGATAATTTTTCGTGTTATTCCTGCATGGTCCAAGAAATATATAACCTACCACCAATGCAGATTCCTGTTCACATATTCTTAACGAGACTGAATGGATAAGTTAACTCGGCAGTCAAGTCTGTTTTGAGGAGTCAGACCTGGGCCTAAATAAAACTCCATAAGGGTGGGGAGTCCTATAAAAGGATAGCTTGTAAAAAGAGACCAAAATGAGGCTCCATTTGGCGTGAAAATTAGCTAAAAGGATTCCCCTATACCTAACACAACTGCAACATGAGTATCGAAAAACAACATAGGTTCTAAATGAGGATACTCATGAGAGGAAGGCCCTATCCACAGAAGAACGATGGTAAAGACAAGGAGCTAATGGTTTAAAATACCATAGTCCGTGGTTAAAATGTTGCTTGCTAAGTTTAAAATGGATTAAGTATAGATGCAAAAATGCATTGGAAATGACAAAAAACACCCTATATGAGAAAAAAACACTTTAGAATGATGAAAAACCTGTTACAAGGAAAAAAGAGATGGGATTAGTTTGATAGAATATGAACTATAGGCCAAAAACCCACTTAAGAAATATAATTTCTATAAATAGTTCAAAAACTAAATAAAACTCACCATTTTGAATGTTAGCCATAAGAAGCAAGTTTTTACCTCTACCTTCATTCGATCAGTGTGGACAATCCGGTGGACAAAATCCAATTCTACAAGTGTCAGGTAAGACTAGACCCCAAGCTCTTCATTTTGATCCTAGCAAATTTCAAATTTGAGTCCCAATTTTATATTTGTAAGCACCCTAAATCAAGGCACACTGTGTACGTGGGTTTTCTATATTGAAACTCATGTACATGCGTTCTGTACATAGGTTTCCCTAAAGGACGGTCACGTACAGTACGTGACATGTCTAACTAGACAGTCGTGTATGCTGCGTGAAGGGGAAAAAGATATATAGAGTCAAAATTTTGAATTTTTATATGAAACTAATGCTTCACAATGATTGTTTTGCTAGGTGTGAAGATGGTGCTTGAGTGGAGGGAGCGTGAGCATGAGGATATGGATCAAGAAGCACTCCAAGATGTTCCCACTGTGAATTTTTTACGTTCAAGTGGGTTGTTGAAATTCTTTTGCACATCACCTATGCGGGCCAATGTCTGCCTACTAGAGTTCATGATAAACTACTGGGACCATGATTTAGGCATGTTTGACCTTCAGGGTGAATCCTCAGAGATTACTTCCAAAGACATCTATTTCACTGCCGATCTGTCACGACGAGGAGCTCCAGTCAACTTAGAGGGTACCGACAGAGGTGGTGATCCTCTAAGTGTCCAAAACTACATTGATGTATACTGCGCACCGGGGACCCAAAAGAGAGAGAGTTGCATCCCAATTGCACATATATGTGATCTTCCTTTACAGGTACTGACAAGTACCATAGTGAGGGTGGTGGAATCGTCGTCTCTTCATCTCGCTACACAGAACCAAATGAGGTTGGCAGTGGACTGCATGAAGGGGGCTTTATATGATTGGTGCTTGGGTGTGATCCCAATTTTGAGAAAACAACTCTCGGACTACAAGAGAGGAAGAAGGAATAACTTTGGATATTTGAGCATTCTGGTAGCCTTCTTTGAGAGAGAGTGCCAGGGTTGAGCCCTGCAGTACCCCTACCGATTCGATCTCCTCGTTATCCTAGGCTGAGCCGATGGGGAGATATCTTCCTCCGTCGGGGAGGAGGTGGCTCAGTGCAGCGTGTATACGATGATGACTTCTACTTTTGGTGGGAGTGGCAATTTCCAACATTGGAGAAGTTTCCATATGTTGGGATGGATTTCCGAGGTGATCCAGACCTTGTCCTCCCTTCAGGAGGAGCATGGGGAGAGCTAGGTAATTTTTAATTTTCAAGTTTTAAATTTTTTATGAATTTTAAAATATAGGGATATATACATATGTATAAGAGTTCTAATCCTATAAACATGTCAAAATGCAGATATTGGACCAGTCCGCCCTGAAGGGCATCCACGTATGTTTGTTCATCCTGTCTTAGGCGAAGACCAGGGGCTTATCAGGGTTCTAGAGGGGAAGCTGGCCAGGCTTACCCAGAGAGTACCCACTTTGAGGATTGAGCATATCCCAACCATCATGCAGGAGTATGTGGTTGGAGTACCACCCGTCTGGATACGCCTTTTGAGGCGTGTAGCCAGAGTTGTTTTAGTGTACATAGATGTTGTTGAGGCTGCCGAAGCCGGAAGCCAGAGTATAGGGAGACCGGGGGGGACTAGGGTGGTCCAGCATAGATCTAGGGAATTTTGATGGACTACAATCCATATTTTTGTATATTATACAGTTATGACTGGATCTAAGGATCAGAGACTCAACCAATCTATAGATAGATATTCACACACACACACACACACACACATATATATATTGTCGGTTTATTTACAAATGTTTTTTATGTGTATGCTGTATATTTTTATGAAATATGTGTTAGATGCCAATCCAAAATGTAATTAGCAATTAATGAATTCTGATTTCTTGGAATGTGATTGAATGTAATAAACTCAAAATTTCTTTCCAATAGCCTAACTTGCATGAACTGACGCAATAGAATAGGGTTTTGCATATTATAAGCTCAATTGAGCTGGGAAACCACTAGTTGAGAGTCCATTCAAACTTCCAGCTGTTAGAATAATCAACCCATAGTTTACCCACTTAGACATTAATTCATTTATTTTTGTCTTATTTGCCTAGTTCATGTGTCCCACCTTGTGTAAGTTGCTAATTGCCTATCCATAGAGGTCAAACTTGCCATATTTGACACATGTAGCGCTTGGGAAATCCTTAGGAATCAAATCTGCTTTATTCCTAGCCTCCTAGGTGCCTATCTGCTTTTTTTGCTTTACTGCCTGCTTTTTCAGTGTTTTAAGGCACATAGGAAAGCTAGACTAGGTGAGGTGAACTAGTTTTTTGTCCTCTTCATCCTCCACTCTTTTCTCCATGCAAAAGCATGTATGAGCTGCCATTCCACCACTCTTTAGCTTGCCCATATGCCCTTGCCAATTCGTGAGCTCCATGACATATTTGGGATCAGCTTTTTACACCTATGGGGGATTTGCTTAATTATAGTAAGCCTGTTTTATGCTAGATTTGGATGCTTCCTCATGCATTCAATTTCCTCATGTATTCTATATATTCAGGAGCCTATGTTATTATAGGTTTGGCTATTGTACACTCAGTTAATATAATTTTGTGTTACAGCTCCATATACAGTCTCTCTTGTTAGCAATTTTGCATGATCAATTGATAATTGTTGTGGGTAAAATTAATCTATTGCTGGCCTGAATTTCTACATGGTATCAGAGCCATTGTAGGTTGTTACTCTCCTTCAAAAATTGTTTTTCAGGTTCGACATCAAGACTGGGAGCCTTCTACTAACAGCCGGGACAGATTTTCTAAAGCTATGGATTCACAGAAAACTATCTTGACTCCCTTCAACTATTTTGAATGGAAAGCAGAGATGGAGATCTTGTTGAGAGCGAAAGGCCTCTACAGGGTGACTATGGCTACAGAAGCAGAGCCCAATGCTGTTGCAGAGAAGATTAAATGGCACAATCGGAGAGATGAGGCCTATGGCCTCCTATGTCTCAGTATTTCCCGAGACCTCCTTTTCCATCTCGATGGATTAACATCACCGGATCAAGTATGGGAGAAGATTTATGATATTTTTGGAAAGACAGATGAGATGAGGGGACATCAGATCGAGAATGAGCTGATTTCTCTGAGTCCGAGTAGCTTTGAATCCCTGCAGCTATATTTCTCCAAGTTCAAAGCACTAGTTTTGCAGCTGAAGCAGTGTGGTATCGAAAAGAAAGATGATCAGCTCGTATTGGCCATCCTCTCGAAGCTAGTACCTGACTACTCAGTCTTTGTTTCGACCTTCTATGCCACAAAACTCACAGCTTGAACCTGGAAGATGCCTAGCCTTGCAGATTTCATGGAATCTCTCACACAAGAACAAGACAAGCTGGTGATGATGGGCACCATCAAACCATCCAAAGATCAAGCTTTGAATGCTGGAGATTCGAGGGTGGATTCAAAAAGCAAAAAGAAAGCTAAAAATCCACCTAAGCAAAAGAGAGACAAGAAGCAGTCTCTGGAGGATCAACAAGGTCCCAAGAAAAATACCCAGAAGAAGAAAAACAAAGGTGAAATGAACAAGTGCTCATAATGCAATAAGGGCAATCATACTGAAAGCTCTTGTATGAAAAAGCAGATAGATATGCTAACTCAACTCCTGGAGAAGAATGGCATCTCCCTTCCAGAAAGCTCAAAGAAGAGATAAGGAGGATCAAGTTCAGATGACAGAGAGAGAGTTCATGCTCTAGTTGCTGGCACATCAAGCTCACCCAGTTTTATCATTGATTCTGGAGCTTCAAGACACATGGTTTCAACTAAGGAGGCCTTCTCCTCACTGGACAAGTCGAAAGGACCATCTATTGTACTGGGAGATGACTCTCTCACTGAAAGTTTAGGCAAAGGAAGAATAGATCTTGATCATGGTCAGTTCAACAATGTGCTGTATGTCCTTGGTCTCGCCTCCAACCTTCTATCAGTGTACCGGATGACCCACACTGGGTCTCCTATGAAAGTCATATTCTCCCCCGATGAAGTTGAGATCATAGAGATCTCAAGTGGTAGAGTCATTGCAAAAGGAATTGCAAATCATGCTCAAAAGGTATACATGTTCTCACACTTCCTACCTTACTCAAACTACTCTTCTCTTCTTATCCATGCTAATGAAGCTAGCAAGCTATGGCATGAAATATTTGGCCATCTAAATTACAAGTATCTGTCTGATCTTAGTGAGAAATAAATGGTCATAGGGCTGCCCAAGATAAAATTTTCCAAAGGAGTCTGCCAAGGTTGTATCCTAGGAAAACACCCAGAGCACAAATTTGAGAAAGCTAGTCATGAGAGAACCTCTACACCCCTCGATCTGATTCACAGTGATGTTGCTGGCCCATTCCCTCATATGTCCATGAGTCAGGCCAAATATGCACTGACCTTTATTGATGATTTTTCTAGGTATTGTTGGGTTCACTTCATAAAACACAAGTCTGAATTTTTTGGCCTATTCAAAGTCTTTAAGGCTTTGGTTGAAAACCAGAGTGGAAGGAAACTCAAGGCACTCAGATCTGACAATGGTGGTGAGTATGTCAAGTCTGATTTTATTAACTATTGTGCAGATGCAGCATTCTATCCCCTACACACCACAACAGAATGGTGTTGCAGAGAGGAAGAATAGATCATTGAAGGAGATGGCAACATGCATGATGGAGGCCAAAAATTTGCCACCAAAGTACTGGGCCGAAGCTATTAACTGTGCAGCCTATATCTAGAATAGGGTGCCTCAAAAACAGCTTGATGGTATGACTCCCTTCGAAGCATGGAGTGGGCACAAGCCAGATGTGACCCATTTCAAGATTTTTGGCTCAAAGGCTTGGGCTAAGATTCCGACAGAGAAGAGGAAGGCTTTGCAGCCCCAAAGCCAAGAGTGTCTTTTTGTTGGATACTCTGAAGATTCAAAAGGGTACAAGTTGATAAATTTGAGCACAAACAAAGCCTTCATTGAAAGGTGTGTTCAGTTTGAAGAAGAACCCCTTGCAGCAGTGGAAGTTGGTGAAGCCTCTTCACCACTTGAACCTCAAGAAGTAAGTAAAGAGTTTGTTGAACATGCTGATTCTGATTTTTCTGATGGAGATGAGTTTATTACAGACCCAAACAGCCCCACAAGGCCTAAATGGGCAGCCAAAACACTACATGCAGCAGGTGAGCTAGCTGGGGATCCCAATGACCCAAGGAGGACTAGATCTCAATTCGAGAGTGGTCTATGCATGAAGGATCCTTTATTTGCTGAAAAATGCTATTTGATGGTGGATTCTGATCCTCAAACATATGAAGAAGCAGCAGGAGATCCAAGATGGCAGACAGCCATGAAGGAGGAGTTCAGCTCACTCCAGAAGAGCAACACATGGGACCTAGTGGATCTTCCTCCAGGAAGAAAGTTAGTCTAGTGTAAGTGGGTCTATAAGACCAAATTTGCTGCTGATGGTTCACCACTGAAGTACAAGGCTAGATTGGTAGCCAAATG